>JAIQCH010000206.1:0-14474 GCA_029691765.1 Entomobrya proxima
GTGATGAGTAATACCAATTCATTACTTTAAAATCCATTATATTTTTTATACCAGAAAAATCTGATAGTGCAAGATCAATGACACTCCTCCCCTGCCCACCGATAAACGTAAATTCACCCTCCTTGTCTGATGGAGTTCTACCATTTAAAATATAAAAGTCTTGTTTCTCCAGTAAATCAAAGAACATGTTGCCTCTAGAGTTAATTATACAATCCTTGGATTTCCTTTTCATGTTGAACACACTTGAAGTGTGAATATGCTCATTTAATGTTTCTATTTTATCTGCAATTCGAGCATTGAAATCTCCACAAATGATGAACTTGTCATTACGGAAATTGTCTTTTACATTTGTGATGTAATCGTCAAGTTCATCAAGTATGTGATCATTATGTGTGCCAGGTGGGATATAAGCCGTAGTGAATAAAATGTTGCATTTTTCCGTGTTAAAACGAGCGATGATTATGTGTGGTGTTTTAACTAGGACTTTATCTAGCTTAAAAATATTTTTTCTGTAGTAAATATCGATACCAGAACTTAACCTACCCTTATTGCTAGTACTAAGTTTTATGCCAGGTGAGTGGATTTTTGCAAATCCTGGGAGATTGCTACCATCTTTATCAGACCATGTTTCGTATAATGCTATAATATGACTATTGTACAATATTTCTAGATCATCATCGGCGATACTTTCTAATGTAAATAAACCTTCAATGTTCCAAAATACTATGTTATAAACTTGCGTGTTCTGTAGCTCCATGGGCTGCGATCTTCAAGATGAAACGGCGGTGGTGGGTGCTGCTCCGTTTTGGACGTTGCCGTCCTGATCCACAAAAATGCGATGAACAATGGTTTCGCCTTTTTTCACAGTCATGATTCCCTTCCGTATCCACATCTTGAGGTCAGCATCTGAGCCCTATAACCTTTTGAACGTGTCCCTTAGAAGTTTTTCGTTAGTTCTCTCCGCTTTAGTGAGTTCATTGTTAATGTAGATCCCCTCAGTTCGTCCAAGTTTCCTTTTTTCTCGCATGATTTGCTTCTTGTCCGTGGATTTGATCAATTTTACTAGAAGTGGTCGTGGGCGGGTGGCACCAGCTCTCCTTTGGCCAAGTCGAAAGATATCATCGATGACAATTCCCGTGAGTCCCATTTTTCCAAACACTCCTTGAACCTTTTGAATTTGTTTTGGGATGTCCTCGGTGGTCTCCTCCGGTATTCCACTAATGATGATGTTTTTATCCCGTCTCCAGTCTTCTATGTCATACCGCAATTTTTCATGACTGTCCTGGATCTTTTTGGCTGGGTCAAACAGCTTTTGAATTTTTTCATCCAAGGCTTCATTGATGATTTTCTTAATTTCTGCCAGGAGGTTGGCATCCATTTTGAAAACTTCACTAGATTCACTAGATTGTTCACAGCTTTTTAATTTGCTTTGTAAATTCGATTGCGTAGGACTGGTTACTCGTACGTTTTTTGTTGCTTGACAAGAGTTTGGAGATGGGGATTCACTGTCTTCTCTTTCTCTTTTTGTTTTTGATTTCTCTGAAGGCAAACTTTCTGATGGGGATTGACGAACGGGAGTACGTGGGCCTTTAGAGATTGGAAGGCCCAGATTGAAAGACATTGAGGAAATACATTTTTTGGCAGTCATAATTTGAAAGAGAGTTAAGGTTCACGTTTAGTAAAGTAAAGTTTTGGTTATTTGAGAATTAAAGTTTCTCAATAGATTCCCGTTTAGAGCACTACACCGAAACACAATACATGCGTATATCATTCAAGTGTGTGTTCAAGAGCGAGAGCTTTTAGTGCAGGAAGGATATAACCAACACAATCTGTCAATCTGCACTGCACAACGCATAAGCGCAATATTGTAAGCTCCGTCAAATTAATCATGAGATTGATATACGATATCAGTGTGCTATACTTGGGAATGTTTCCAGTGTATAAACGAACGAACCTCTCTCTGCCAAGTTTAAACCAAGGCAAACCTATTTAGTATAAAAAACAATTAACTTATCCTTTATAAACGAACTGGTGAAATAAACATATATTATTTTAATAATGCAATTGGTATGGAATCATTTTTTACAGTTGCTAAATTACACAGTTTGTTTTTTCTTTCGCAAACGGTATGTTACATGTCAAATCCAGATGCTCCGCGTCGATTCTACCTCCATTCATCAAAATATGAACTAGCTTATCGTAAACCAAAGGATTAACATATAGTCCATATAAAGAGTCCATGATTGAAATACGGATAACAAACTCTAACCACAGCTCATACATATGGCAATCACTACATAAAGGGGTGTTCCTTGTTCTGGAGACATTTTTGAAACTACGATATCTCCGAACATTTAGGCTTTATTGAGCTACAGTATTATTTAGCATTTACTACAACTAATAGTTAACAATATTCACATAAACTAAGATTCACTGGTGCCTCTGTATCCAGTGCTGCAAAGTTCTTGTTCGGCTTATGCTCGAACCCCATATCCCGATTTTCGCGATCATGCTGCCACTTTAGTGGTAATATTTTTCCAAATAGTATTGAAACCTTGGGGTAAACTGTGTGGGTTTTGTAGGTTGGACTACCCTGCCTTACATAAATCCCAAAAAGTATCGATGTCTCTTGTCAGTGGAATATTTGGAGCATGTTTTGATTTTGGTATACAATCTTAGAAAATTATTTTTGTAAACAAATCGGGGTCTGGATTTTGCTCGCTGCTCCTGATCCTTGACTGCTGGTTGTTGCTTTCGCCTTAGTGCAGGCTTTGATGCCCAATATCTGAGCTTAGGTTTGACCTAGCGTTTGTGGACTAATGTTGAGTTTGTTGGCTGCAGCACTAATTAAGGTGGAAGGCTCCTCGTCGAACAACTTTGAAGTGGACTTCAAGCTTCCTAAGAAAGCCACCGTTACAATACGTCTTTACGAGAACCTGAACCCTGATGTTTTTGTAGCTTAATATCCCTGAATTATTTTGTATATACCTGTCAGGCGCTTACCTTCTTCTACAAAGTGTTTCACTGCTTTAATCTTTGACCTTTTAGCGAAATTTTCGAAGTAGGATATAACCCGTTTTGCAAACGCCTCTTTCTCCCGGGAAATCATGACGATGCCTTTATTTTGGAAAACCCAAAAATACATCATATAACCTCCAAAGGATGAGCTATCACATGAGGCATTCAATTTTTTATCTCCTGCCGTCATTTGCATTTTATCTCTATTTGCATAAATGTCTCCAGAACAAAGAACAGTGCTTTAGTTTTATAGTATCAATTGGATTGGCAATGTTATCGCTCATATTTGTCAATGGCAATGAAAAATTACTACTGGGCTGGTCACTTTTGTACGGTTGTACTCCCTTGACCGTGTACTCGGATAAGCATTAAGGCCATTTGGTGGACCGATGAGCCCATATTGCCATGCTGGGGAGAACTAGTCGTTTCAGTTATCATAACAGTGTTATGTGCTGGTTGAGTTGTTCGGAATGCGGTGAAGTACAAGAATGTAACCGTCCTCAGTAATTACTTTGTGAACTTCCACGGCAAAGCCAAATAAGTTAGTAATTTCTAGCTGTAATGAAAAGATAAAATATTCAATCAGTTGCTAGTTAGTCACTAGTTCACTCATTGTCGTTAAAAATGCATGAGCTATCAATCGTAAAAATAAGCTACGATGAAAAAGACCGACAAACCGGAGAGTAGCAAGAGAAAAAGTGAAAGTACTACTAACACGTATTCAATGTGTTGTCAGTATATAATCGATTGACATCAAGGTTTGCAGACCTTGACACTGCATTTAATAAAAAGGAGCAATCGATATTTAAGTGGCCAATTGGAAATGGCACACCACTTGCATTTTTTAAAAATCAATGAAAGATGTGAAGAATCAATGTGGCGGAAAGGGAGATGCCTTCAGACTACCAAGAATATTCACTCTATTCATTTATAATCAAAGCTGCAAAACCAACGGAGCATCCGTACACGCCCGCAAAATTAAAAGTGCCTGCGGAAATTGTCGGATCAACGTTAACTAATTTACCCACTAGAGCGTAGTCAGTGGGAATAACTAACTTGCATTTTTTGCATGCTTTGAAGGAGCAAGAAAGTCGTGTAATTTTTAAAGGCACCGAAAATAATACTGCAGTGGCTTTTAAAGAAAAACTTGAAATGCTGAATAGTATTCAGTGAATACTATTATCGTAAGCACAATTGAAGGTGATCTGGAGCAGCGATCACATCCACTTCCAGACTGTTGGTAGGAAACCTGGCATCAGATTCCAAGTCATTTTTGATCAGAAATGCCAGTGGTTTTGATGAAAAGTGCCTTGGCTAATAAAGAGTACGAGATGGCAAATCATTTGAAAAATAACAAGCTGGCTCTGCTGTATATTTTGAATACGCTTCAAGAGCTTGGGTGAAACCGGAAGTTGGGAAGGAAATTGATGTAGAGTTGTTTTACATCCATTTGGGAATCCAATCGGAGTTTCAGAAGCTGGTTAGGTTTATATTTCAAAGTTTTTGAGGAGGATGCTGGGATTTTGAACCTGAAGTATGGGGAGAAATGGGTGCTTCAAAAAGTTTCACTTGAAAATAAACGCGTGGTTAAGATAGATAATAGATGGAAAAGGGAACTTTATCCGCGGATGTTTACTAAAGACAGCTTCCAAGCAGGAGTATACTATTTGATTCGATGAGCCTTGCGCTGAATAGCATTTTGGGGAATATTGAAGGAAGGAATGACAAGAAGGTTTATCGGGTGCTTGAAGTGGGTGCGCGTGCGGATTCATACAAAAGAAAGATTTTGGGGCATTTGGTAAATGGGTTTGAATTTTGCACACACATTTTGCAACCATTTTTTGAAGAATTTAAAGAAGTTATTATATTTGGCGTGCTTATTGTAGAGCAGAGTCCATTTAAGTCAAGGAATACTCGCTGGAATATTTTGATTTGGTTTGTGCGAGTGATAACTCGCATGCTACAAGGGATTTGGAGGAGACACTTGGGAACTTGAGACAGACGCTGAAACCGGGTGGGGTACTTTGCTTGTCCGAGATAGTGACACAGGCGAAGGGTATTAAGGTTTATGTTTTTGGGCTTTTGAAGGGATACTGGAGATTTGAGGATAAAGAGTTGGTGAAGAAAATGGACGGAATGGGGAGTAAGTTGGGTAATGTTTTGGAGACAAGTGGGTCGGGTATAAGGTGGTGTTGGGGGTGAGAAAAGGGATGCAATGTTGAAGGGGATGGGTTTAAAGGTGATTCTGTATGTGGAGAATGATGCTTAGGAGTTTGAGCAGATTGTGTCAAGTGGACATGTTGAAGAAGAGATTTAATGATGGGGAATGGATCAATAGGAAATAGATCAGAGAAATGTGGCATTGCCTTTTCCGCAAATTGCCAAAACTCTGGTGCAAATGGAGATTCCGACAAGGATGTATCTGGTAACGACGGGAGTACAAGCGGTGACGGAAGATATGGTTTGGAGTAATAGTAATCCTAGTGGAACAACCTTGTTTGGAAGGAATGTCCAAGAGTCTGAGAAACAAATGCTTTGACATGTTTGTACGGTGTATGAATTCGGAAACGGGAGGCAAATTGGGGGAGATGATGAGTCAAAGTCAAGTGATTTTTGAATTGGCCATGTTCAGAGGGGTAAAGGAGCAGAATCGGGTTCAGGTGGCGTACAGGGGCAATGCGAGATACAAACCGAGGCTTCGTAAAGCGCAGATGCAAAATGCAAAAGAAAAGTGATGAGTCATCACTGATGACTTGATGATGCTACCACCCAGCACTGACAGGTACCATATGAAGCCGCCACACTGAAGGGCGATTCAGGATTTGGAGTTTGAACCGTTGGAGGTGAAGACGGGACCTGAATTTAAATGAATGGTGTGAAAGCGCATTTTTGGGTGTTGCTATAAGAGCGATCAGCTAGCTAGTCGTTTGGTTATGAATTGGAATTCGGTTTCTTGCATTCCAGGTTGAAAGGCGGCGACATTACCAGCAGTCGTTTCTACAGCTTATCATTGTCTGATAAACATAGCTAAACTGAAGAAAAGGGATAGGGTCTTGATTCATACGGGAAGTGGGGGTGTGGGGCTAGTAGCTATTCAAGTGACAAAGATGGTGGGTACTGAGATTATCACGACTGCGGGTATTCCGAGATGACGTGCTTATCTGAAGGATTTGGGTATCCAGCACGTGTTCCGCTGGAAAGATACTTACTAGTTTTGAACAGGATGTAATGCAAGTAATCAATGCACAGGGAGTGGGGATTGCGTGCTGAATTCGATTACCGGTCCAGGAATAAAAGAGGCAACTTTAAGAGCGACGGCAACAAATGGATGGTTTGTGGAAATGGCAAAGGTGTCCATTTGGACACCGGAAGAATTCTAGACACTCCCACCAGATTTAGAGGACAGGATCGTGGAGTTGACCAAAGTTGACAAGGACACTCATGTACATCTCATGGCGCAGCAAAATAAATATTTACAGAATGGACAATTAAAAGTTATTCCATGTGTCAAATTTGACGCCCGCTGGATAACAAATGCATTACAATATTTTCAAAAAGCCAAGCACATTGGCAAAGTGGTGCTCACTATGCCGGAATTGAGCACACAGCAGGGGCAATATAGAAGGGAAGTTCCGGTGTTTAACCATTAGAGCACTTATTTAATTACCGGAGGTCTAGGTGGAATTGGATTTGAGGTTTGTAACTTTATGCTGGGATTAGGAGCAACAGACGAAGTGCTCACTACTTAGTAGAAGTAGAACCGGAAATCGAATAGAAAAACAAAGGTCATCTGATGAAATGAAGGAATGTGGTGCTCAAGTTGGGGGATATAGAAAATGTGGATCGGTGTAATAAGCTGAAAGAGGACATTTGAAAGGAAATAAATTTTTGTAAACTTAGGAAAGCAGACGAAAATGAACATTTATTTTTACTACAGTAATGGTCTGAGTTATGTTGGCATCAAAGTCTTGACCAGCGTACTCAATTACCCCTTAAAACTGAATTTCACCGTGTTATGGTGCATTTAGGTATAGTGGGGAGCTGCCCCGGGGGGATCAGGGTGGTTGGGGGTAACCTGGGTACCAATATATTGATCAGCGTGGATAATAACCCCTGTGGACTGAGTTTCACCTATCTAGCTTAAAGATTTATGGAGATATTGAGGATATTGTATTTTTGCAATTTTCGCCCCCTAGCGGCTAATGGTGAAAAGCTACCGAAAAACGGTTGTCATTTTTGAACTCAATTACATCAATTCGTCAATTACCTATAAACAGGTGGACTTGTGATTTAAAAATGTTTGACGTTAATTGGGGTGTGGGGGGTATTTTGGGGAAGGGGGGTCTGGGGTAACTTTTCTTGTGCCCCAGACGCAGACCGAGGTTTAGTGACCAGGAATCCACTGGTGAAATCAGATTTTAAATATCTGGTATGGTCTAGGAGGAGATCGCGCTACGGACGAACGGAAGAACAGAAGAACGGAAGGCTTATACAGACTTGAAGAGCAATCTCAGAAAGCATACTGAGGTCTGAAGACCTCGTCTGCTTAATAAAGATGCCAAGAATGTCCAAAAAATTGTTGCATGCAATATGGACGAGAGGTTTGCGAGATAACATGCAAAGCATGGTTTTTGGACATTACATTATACCCTATTGGAATATGCAACTTTTTGCAAACTTCCGAACAACCCACAAATACGTTGGTGCCAAGATTGGGAAATTTTTTTTTCATGCAATTTGGATCGGTGGTTTGCAAGATAATGTGTAAAATATGCTTATTTTGGACATCAGTAACATTACAGCTAATTGAAATATGACAGTTTTTCAAAACTTTTGATCTCAGGACACGCCCCCGTACCATCTAAATGTCTATTTTTTTACTAACTGCCTGAACAGCTAAAACGAATGTATCAATTACATTACAGCCTATCAAAATATGACACTTTTCGAAAATTTTCGAACAATCCGCAGGTGCTGCAAATGTCAAATTTTTTTGTTTCATCAAAATCAGACAAGCCGTTCCCGAGATAATTGGAGGAGTTTGAAAAACGAAGGGTACTGAATGCAACATACATTCTTGATAAGCCTTTTTGCTTCTCAAGGTACTAGGGATAATCACCTGCACGTAGCACAGATAAATGCACAAAAAAAGAGATTTTTGAGAAATGTAAAAATTGAAGAAGTTGGATGGAAGGAATGGATGTAAAGGCAGAAAAAGAGGTGATTGAACAGAAGCTGGAGAATTTGACAGCGTTTTGTTGGGAAAAGTATGACAGGTTTTGTTGGATGTGGAAGAATGTATTGAGGAAAGTGTAAATGAAGAGGAAATTGTGAAGGTAAAGATTAAGAAACAAAAGAGTAATAGAATGAAATGCTGATTAAGGTAAAGCGTTTGGCTGAAGTTTGTATTCTGTAATAATTTGTAATGACTCATTTTGTAATGTCGAGTTGCCCCAACTACCATGCAGTACACAAAGGTCTATGTGCTAGCTATAGTTAGTGGCAAGACTTGTACGCAATGGACCGCAATCTGATTAAATAAATGCTACGCAGACAGTAGAGTTTAGGAGCGTGTGCAGTGCTCGACTGCTACTTTAATATTAAATCTTTCTTGTTTCTTCTCCGTCTCAGACACCAAATCATCATCATCGTCACAAACTAGTCAATACAAATACATAGTTAGGTTTAGGGGATCGGCTCTGGCCGATCCTCGCTATACATTTTACTTATTTTAAAAGAAAAAAACGAAAAAAAGAAAGATATCCCTCATTATTTTAGCAGGTGACGTTTTAGAGTTTGATATACAAATTTTTTGAAAGCTTATTATCCATAATCCATAATGCACACACTCCCATGATTGAATATCGACCAAGTTCTTAATCATCATACAAATGTATACAAAGCAGATTATCATGTCATTTCACAGAGTTATAGTAAATCTATGTGTCATATAGTTAATTTTATAATAGAATTTTTGTAGTTTCATGTAGGCAATTACAATATAGTGATTCATTAGACGATACCAATACCAACATTAATTTTATACCAATTTTGTCGCAGGTTCCCCCAGAAAGCCACACACTGGCATCTCGAATGTTTACGTACATAATTCATTTACCTTTAATCTTACTACAAAAATTTCTTATAAATCAAATTGGCTGAAGGCCATAAACTGAAAATCGGTCATTTACATGGATTTGATTCATTTTACAAAATTTTCTAGCACAAAATAATCAAAGTTTTATTATTAATTCTACAATTAGTGTAATTAGACAATGTATATTGTTGTTTTAAGAACCTTAAGCTACAAAACAGTTGTTTGAACCTGACATGTTACATCTTTTACATTCAAAGCCAAGCTCACATTCTGGATATTTAACATTACAATAATTTCTGTACTGGCCTCAGAAGTATCAAGGAATAGCAACAAAAACTGAATGAATGGAAAAGTTTTTATTGATGTTCTTACCTGGCCTGAAGAATGCTGACCTTGTAAAAAAATGTATTTAATGGAAAATTACTCTGCACTGAGTTTTACGCAACAGCAGTCCAGCATTTTTTGCCATATCTTGAAGGCATAAATAGCATGAAATGATGATGATTTATTGAATTTCTCATCCAGTGTGCTGAAATCCTGAAACGAGAAAAATAACTTTCGCTTTTCCTGACATTGACCTCGTAACGGTTTTTAATGCGATGCTTTATATCGATTTTTTATTGTAATATGTGTCAGTGTAGCTTTCACTTTCATTCTAGGGTTTTATTCCCATTTAGCTTGTACGGTTTTGGCTCATAAATTTTTAAAATGCACGAACCGAGAAAAGAGTAGAAGGAGCACGCAAGCTTTGCCTTGTTTTGGAAAGATTCTACTGTTTTCCTTAACATCGTATCCTGCTTGCGAAAAAATTCTTCGCAGAAATGTTACAGGAGTAGAAAAGCATTTTTAATGAAATTATTAATAAACGTATTAATGGTATTTTCCACTGGTGGAATTATTGCTGTAGTAGTGAGGTTAACACGAACCAAAAATGTGGCGAAGTTGTAACCAAATTATTTAATATGTTAAACTTAAAAAGCTAATATTTGTTACGTAAGTATTTCAAAAGCTTTGTGTAACTTTGCTTATTCTTCGTCGTTTATTTCTAACAACCTGCCCCAACGAAAAGATTTTTTTATTTATCCTTCCTGTACTTTTCGGAAAATCAACATTGTCAGCCTAGATAGGGAACTACGTTTTTAACGTCTTACGAAGGGATCACCAACGGTAGAATCCACGTGTTTTTACCCCAACCAAAGAAATCCCCAATGCGTATAAATACCCAACGAACTTTTCCCCAATTTGTATCTATATTCAACATTACAGTAATGTATATCAAATCATGCAAGTTACCCAAATACAATGTCCCTAAATATTCATTATAAGATCATGGTTTTTGCTGGTCATTAATAATGACTCACTATACTATTGACTCAAAATTTTACACAGCTCAGCAAATGAAAACTGCATTTTTCCTAAGGTTGGTTGCGAAACAAAAGTTGTGATTCACAACCAAGTCTTATTCCAGTTTTTACCAAGTCACGCAAATCTACGACAGTAGCAAATCAATCAATGCATCAGGGGCAGATTTGAGATTTCAAAAGTAAAAACCTGTAGTTCGTAGTGTAGTTCGTAAACACTTACAAAATATGGATATACTTTATCAGTGCATATAATAATTATTACTCCTGCTACATGACTTTGCAAAAATTTGTTACATTTGTTTGTTGCAAAATATTTCTCATAATATAAGCATGAAATCAAGATTTCAGCATGCATACCTAGGTAGGTTGAAACTGATTGGCGCCGTAATCCCACTGCACTAGAAATTAAATCTTTAGCTGCTGACATTAATAAACGCTTTGAAGGAATTTGTTAAGGAAAACTAGTAAGGTAAAGGAGTTAAGCAGTTATCAAGCATGCTTTTAGACCGATCTATGGTTTCGAAAATATGTTTTACTTGGTATAGTATGCAATTCGTCATGATACTGATCTAATGAAATCTTTGGGAAATAAGTGGACTTGGTGGCTGTAAAGATTGCTGAAGGTCTACGCTGGCATATTGTTTGTTATTATTTTGCACTTAGTTATTAGACTGTGACGTTTATGCAATAGATAAAATAATATTCCGGGCTTTGGGTCTTAAGAAAAACTCAATAAAAACAAACACAGGAAAAATAGCATAACAACGTTTGCTTGTGTAGCATTGGTAATCCTCAGAAGGTTATTGCAGATAGAACCTGATGTTAGGTATATAGATATGCTAAATTTTAAAATTCTATAATAACTGTATATGTGTTAGAATTATGAATCGTTTGATTCCCGGAATGTTAATCACAATCATTTCATCCCAATCACTTAATCCCAATAATTGAATCCCCGTCATTTAATCCCCGTCATTTAATCCCCGTCATTTAATCCCCGAATCATTTCATCTCCTAATCAATTCATCCCCGTCACTTAATCCCCAATCATTTAATCCCGGAATCATTTAATCCCCAATCATTTCATCCCCAACACATTTAATCCCCAATCATTTAATCCCGGAATCATTTAATCCCCAATCATTTAATCCCCAAATCATTTAATCCCTGAATCACGAATTTTCCCAAATCAATTTATTTTCCCAATCTGTTAATTTTCTAATCTTTCCATACCCATCCTTTTAAACCCAAATTACTTCATACCCAAAGTATTTCTTACCCAAATCATTTTATGCCCAAAACATTTTATGCCCCCCAACAAGACTTCCGAGGTTTTCTACGCAGAGTAATATATACACATAATAAAAAAATGAAAAGCTCGCAAAGATACTAGTTTAACAAAGAATATACAGTCAAACAATTGGATATGTGTTTGGTAGTTTGGTTGTGAAAAAATATTTTGAAATTCAACTTGAGTTTTATTCAGAAACAGGATTTTTGAAATTCGACCTGAACTTGTTTCTTAAACGAGATTTTTGAAATTCGACTTTGGTTCGATTCTTAAGCGAGGTGTTTGATGTTGCATCTGGATTTGATTCCTGAACGACATTTTTGAAATTCGACTTGAGTTTCACTCTAAACCAGGAATTTTGAAATGCAACTTGGGTTTCATTCTAAACCGGGAATTCTGTAATTCGACTTGGGTTAGATTTCTAAACCAGATTTTTGAAATTCGACTTGGGTTTCATACTAAACCAGGAATTCTGAAATTCGACTTGAGTTTGATTCCTAAACCAAATTTTTGAAATTCAAATTCGTGATTCAGGGATGAAATGATTTGGGGATGAAATGATGTGGGGGTGAAATGATGTGGGGATGAAATGATTTGAGGATTAAATGATTGGGAATTAAATGATTCCGGGATTAAATGATTGGGGATTCAATGATTTGGGGATGAAATGATTGGGATTAAAGTGTCGGTCACCGAATCGTTTCTGCTGAACCGCTTGTAGCAATACAATTTCAAATGTAAATACTACATTGATCACACTTTGAACAAAGGGTTTTGATACAGTAAGATAACCAAAGTCCGTAAGCCATTTTACTTGTTCTCAACCGAAATTCCAGCATTTCCACTGACTTTGTCCATAAGTGTGCTGGGCATTTCCGTGAAGGTGTGGTATTTTTATGCACGTACTCATTCACTTTGACCAAACAGAGAAGCGTGACAATTTTGCGGATAAATAAATGTAAAAACGCCCACGCAAGCCAGTAAAACTGGTGCAAGCAAGGGAAATAAACATTGTCTAAATAAATAAACATTGTGTTCTACAATAAAAAGGCCGGAAATAGATGTGAACGCTATGAAAAAGAGCAGGGTCCTTCCTAGAAAGTAAACATTTGTGGCACCTACGAAATAACTACGAGAACTTGATTCTGCTGTGGAGAATAAAGACCCGGACACTAAAATCTGGACTTCAAACAAGTTCAAAAAGAAATTTGCACACCGAAAGGTTTTCGCTCGCCACCTCCGCGACATTCACAACATGCACTTAGACTACTTTTGCGAATACTACGTGGAATCAAATCTAGCACATATGAAATGCAGATATGACTTATTACAGAGAGCAAATTCACTCCAGGAGAGCCTATTGGCCCCAACAAAACCAAACCAAAAAACTTCTCCTAGCCATAAGGAATACAAATGCAATAATTGCGGCTACGAAGGCAAACCAGCTCAAGAGAATCACCGACATCGAGTTCAAAACCATAAAAACTGAGACTTAGAAAACCTCCGATTTATTGCTGGGTCAAGTGTAATCTCCGACTTAACTCGAAAGAGAAGCTGGTCAGCCACCGAAGCTCAGAACACCCGAAGCCCCCGAAACCTGAAGGCCTAAGGTTTGGAGACCACAGGAAGCTAATAATGGGTGAAATTAAATTAACTGCCCCGTGCGCCAGGATAAGTTGAAACATGAAGACAAGCTAGGAAAGCATTTGGAACAACAGCACGAGAGTAAAGTGCCGGAGAAAGAGAAGCAGATTCAGTGTCACTTTTTTGCCACGTTAGATTTCGAAGGGTACGAGACACAAAATTAGCATGCACATGCAAACGTTTGCAAACCCACAAGATTTACTGTGATGCGAAATACAGTTTGAGAATTGTGCAAAGCAGAATAATCATTTGACTGAGGTTCATTTGGAGAAGGAAAATGAAAATGATAAAAAGCAGAAGAAGATGAAAAAACTAGGACAACTGTGCATGATTGTTTGCGTCTAAGCAATATGTACTTTAATCTACACCTGCTAAATCACACGCTACATTCTATGGATAATTTTTCCATTATTGTTGTCACGTGAGCGAGCTCCAGGTTGTTAGATTAACCCGGATTAAAAACCACTGGAATCTCGAACATGGGACCAGTGACTTGTAAACACTCAAAAGCCATATCGATGCCACCAATGTCCGCAAAGTTTTTCGTTCCTGTGGGACTCCGCACTTGACATGCAGCGTCATGGAAGAAGGAAGAATCTAACGGGGAAAAAGCACCTATGCGTTGACTGCGATTCCCCCCAGATCGAGATATAGTGGCCAGGAATTCAATGGTGAAATCAGATTTTGAATATCTGGTCTGGTCTAGGAGGTTCGGAAGGCTTACACAGACTTAAAGAGCAATCTCATGTCTGAAGACCTTGTCTGCTTAATAAAGCCTTGTATGAAAAGTACAAATTGCAATTTTAAAAGGAAATTTTATAAATATTGATAACTACAATCACGTGCCAATGTATTAAACATCCATGGTAAACCATTGAAAAATGCTCGCTGCTAACAACGATGAGTGTCTAAGTAGTCGAAAGATCCTACGACAATATCCTTGATGAATGCAGTAAGTAAACATCCATGATAAACCATTGAAAAATGCTCGCTGCTAAC
The DNA here is from genome assembly GCA_029691765.1 of Entomobrya proxima. Lineage (NCBI taxonomy): Eukaryota > Metazoa > Arthropoda > Collembola > Entomobryomorpha > Entomobryidae > Entomobrya > Entomobrya proxima. The sequence goes on from JAIQCH010000206.1 coordinate 14,414, forward strand.
AACGATGAGTGTCTAAGTAGTCGAAAGATCCTACGACAATATCCTTGATGAATGCAGTAAG
>JAIQCH010000207.1:0-14362 GCA_029691765.1 Entomobrya proxima
TGAAATTGCAAGACGCAGCCAAATCCTTGAGATGATTCAAATAGGACCGATAAAGATGCCGTTGCATAAAAAAGTTGACCACGTAGTCTAATTTTGCGTTATAAAATACATGATTGAACTTGAAGTAATGGGTAATACATATACATTATATTTCAAAATGCGTCAAACTTACTGGAGTGGTCAAAATGAGCCAAAATCTCAGATCCTTCTATTATTTCACTGGGAGAATACTGTTTGGTAAGTATCCGTTCTAATGTGCACTCTGTGTAGTTTTTCGGAAGTGTCAAGTAACCCCAATTTTTACCTTTGTGCACGGCCTTAAGAGCTTCTTCTTCTGTATCATACTGATTCTATATGAAACATTTTAAATGTTTGTAATGAAAATACTTTTGGCATGTTATCAGTTTTGTAACCATACCAAAATTGCTAAATCCCCCGTCCGAAACTCGTTTATGTATTTACAGCTTAAGCGAGAGAGTTCACAAGAATTTGTAGTATTTGGCAAACTACATTGTTCCGTCCAATTAAATACTTCATGATTCACAATGCCCACATGAAGATTTCGGACTTTTGAGCCAATGACAATCAGTGTTAAGCTTCCATGGATAGCCGGTAATAATAAAATAAATAGCAGAAATCTAAATAGGAACCAAAAATGTGCAAAAAAGTTTACTTAAAAACTTGATCCTTTTGTTAAAAAATTTTAAGGGTCTTACGCTGGAAATCTGATATCCGTTAGCAGCATTGTTTTTGTATAAGCATACACATTTTGAAATCGCTTATAAAGCCAGGTATGTTGTTTGTCATGAGCATGGATACTTTTTTGCGCTGAATGGTTTGCCATATGATCATTAGCTCGTACGGATTTCTCAAAGATATTCTGAACTTCTAGAGTTTTACTTCTGAAGGATAATGAATTTGCCACATGTTTCCAAATAGACTTAAACGGTGAGTACACATGGCTTTGCTGAATTTCCTGTCTTCTGTGAACTTTTCTGCTACTTCTATCCTTTTTGCATAGCTGTACCACAACATCTTCCAGAAGATTGCAATTATAGGTTTTCATCAAATCAAGTGGTGCGCCTTCAATTAATAGACGACCACTTCTCATTACACCAATCTGAATAAATTTTGAAAGTCGGAATCAATAAATAAATCAAACTGTTTGAAAATATACAGGCTTGTTGTAAATGTGTGTAAATTTCTAGATCGTACAACATCAGATTGCCTAGCCTCTTCAATGTAATGGGTAGTAATTATTATAGTTGTTCCCGTAGCAGTAACAATATTGCGTAGGTGGGTCCAAATGCTGTATTCAATTTTTAAAATGCTAAAAATGAAAACGACAAATTTACAAAAAAAACACGCCATACCTTTGTCTCAGTAAGGGGTCTAATCCAACTGTCTGAATAAAAAATGAAGTAAAAATGAGTAAAATTTTATTCAAAACTTTTAATGTAAATAATAAAACGCATATGATTCTGACATTTTACCGGTTCATCCAAAATGACAAGTTTTGGAGAGTGAATCAAAGCAATAGCCAGAGAAACTCGTCTTTGTTGACCCCCACTTAAAAACACAAAATGATTTTATTCAATGGTTCAGTAGCGTTGGCAGCAGCTTCAGCAAAGGTCAAACTGATAACACTTCCTTTTTCAGTTTCTACCTAAGCTTACTTATTATATGTTAACAATAAATTATTACCTTAGTGTGTATATCAACTGTGAGCTTTTTGGAAATTTAAGTAAACTGGATAGTGTATTCACACTAGCACTGAATTCCTCTTGGTTCATGCTATATAAGCTTCCATAAAACTCGAGCAATTCCAAAATTGTTAAATACTTATACAAAGGCAAATCCTATACATAATTGCTATTACCATCGGCGCATTCTTAAGGTATGATTTATGTTGCAAGTTAAAAATATAAAGTGGAAGTACCTGTGGCATGTATCCTAATCGTCGACCAGGTATTCCACTTTCCTTTGAGCCAGGAGTTTTTCCAAAAACCAATACTTGACCAGAGTCCCAATTTTCCAATCCTACTATGCATGACAATAAGGTAGTTTTGCCACATCCACTTGATCCAAGTAATCCATATCTGTTATAAAATGTGTGCAATAAATGAGCATGTATATTGCCCGGTAAGCTTGTTTTTAATTTTGTTTTGATAGTACATGGTTCCTTTTGGCACATTCATGGACAAATTTTTAAGAATTGGAATTCCATTGGTATAAGATTTGTATACGTGCTCCATGCATACGGCAGGAGTTTCCTGATTTTGTTGGGAAAATTCAACAACTGAATTGAGTAATTCAACTTGTGACCGAGTATTTATAAAATTGCCCTGCATGATGACTTATTTGTTAGGTATATTTATATGCTAAAAACCATTCGGACACTATGTGTTTCGAACACCGGCTTAAACTGAAATGAGCATAAAAATCTCGGCATCCTTAATTTTGCAAAAAAAAAACTAAGTAACGTCATAGCAGTACAACTTTTTTAGACTATGAATAATGCAATTATGAAGTAGCAGTTGATAAGCTATTAATTGTGCCGCACTTTCCTCGTCTGACGAGCTGATAATTAGATGAGGTGTCTGAGAGCGTGAGAAAGTATTATTCTTGAATCTTTAAAACATGTTTTTTTCATTAAATGCTGTCTGGCCTAAAAGGGTGTATTAATCAACCGAGAAGCCCACAATGTTTCTGTTGTGTTCAAAAAATCCTTACACAATCCGAAACAAAACGCCTACAATGTAACACTGATTATTTTAAATTGTGACTGGGTCAGTCTAATCTAAAATGATTGGTTACGTCTTGTAGATTTTTTTAGCGTGTGAATGTTTCATTATATCTAATAACCGCAACATACCCAATAATTTCACTTACAAGGTCATCGTTTTAACCCTGCGTAACAAATTGTGCATTCGCCTAAATGCGGTGTGCTTTGAAGTAGTAAATGTGTAATCGGTCATGCATGCAATCACAATAACCGAATGCTACCAGATTTTCAAAATGCTCTTTCAAATCATTTAGTTTGAACATAATTAAATTTTGTGTCTAGGTAAATGGTACATACTCATAATCTACTTTTTTTTATCAATACATGTGCAAATTGTGCTGCTTATTACTTTAATTACGTGTTACAACGTTTCTGGTTTTGTGTGATAGGGAAACCAGTTTGTTGGCCTAGTCAGTGATTTTTCAGATAGTTGGAAACTTTCTTTTGTATTTCGAACATCCCGAAACAAAATGTATTCGTGGGACAATATCATTTGATGACCTTCAGGCCAAAAATTACATGCATGCAAAATTTATCAACCATGCGCTCTTTCCAAATCCACGCTGTAAGTGGGTTTTTAAATTGGAATTCGGGAAAATCAAATTGGTGTTTAATAAAATACCAAATTTAGGTGTGGCGACGAACTATTCAGGACGCATACTGCATATTATAAGCTTACATTTATTTTGCTCTTAAAAACGCGTCAGTGCTAGATTATTTTTTATAAGATGTAAATGTAGCTGGAGAGTGGTAAATGCATGAAAATATATGCTGTTACGATTTGTTGTGCTGTATGCTAGGCACCAATTGTGTTATTATCCAGTGATATGGTATTATATTATACTGTCAGCATGCGTCATTCTGAAGCCCCATTTTTCCTGCCTAAAATCGCAAGAAATTTTCACAATTTAATTTTAATAACACGTTTTCCTGTCAACAAGTAATTTCCTTACAAGATCTCTAATCGTTTTACACATGTTTTTTTCAAGAGGAAAAAACAATGTGAATCATCAGATAAACCTGCTCAGTTGCCTATTGAGCACAAGGCTTAATTAAAAATTCAAATTGGAGGAAAAAAGGCAGACTATTACTTAAAGTGCAATATCCTGTAGCCAGAGATGGCTAAACCCGCGGGTTTCCACATTTAAACCCGCCGGGTTGGGTTTATATGGGTAATAACGGGTTTTTGGGTTTTAACGGGCATTATAGGGCATTAACGGGTTTTATTTTTTAATACATGCATGTATATGGGGCCATAGAAAATGGCGCCATTTATGGGTTTAAATTTAACACGGGGTTTTATTATTGCCCAAAAAACCCAGCCCAACCAGGTGCTGGGTGGGGGCGTTAAAACCCGGGCAAAAACGGGTTACCCGGCCTAGATTTTAACCCGCGAGCCATCTCTGCCTGTAGCCTTACAGAATTATTTTTAAAACCATTCCTAAAACAAGACAATTACAAAACATTTTGTAATTTGCAATAATCGTCAGCATTTTTAACAACCTGAGACCTTCAACTCCTCATGAGAGGCTTTCATCCATCATCACTCATCATTCATTTGGGAAGATTCATAATTACTATATTTTATAACACGTATGAAGACATTTTCTAGAAAACCCTTAGGTCTGGATTGATTACGTTTATGAGAAAAAATTCACACCTTAAACCTGGATACAATTTAAGGAAAGTGTGGAAATAAAATCAAGGAAATAAATTTTAACAATTTGACAAGTTACAATTTTCCCGGATATGTTTTATAGATTTTTATGGCTTTAAAATACGTAAATTCATTTTTTAAAATATTATTATGTGCCACTCTCATTTCTAACATAGTATGCTCTAGAATAGCAAGCAGCACGTATGCTTTAAGTTTCAGTTCTGAATCAGCAAAAAACATAAGAAAAAACTGAAAAAAGTGTATGCACCAAATGCTTTGATGCACTCAAAAAGTGGAGAAGCGAATACAAGCACATAATATAAAAGCAGTGTTTTCTAGCATTCATGAGCTCAGATTCGACTGAAGCACTACGACTGGCTAAACTCTCACGTGAGCATAAGGCAGAACTGTTTCACAAAACCAGACTACTCTATCCATACATTGTACTTCACAAGAGACTTCCATTTCCAGTTTTTGTGCTTGCCAGCTGCCACATATTATGGTTCTTATAGTGTCCCAGGTAACTCCTTTCCCGGAAGTTTTGGAATTAATGCATATTTAAAGCTACCCAAAGTCAATGCACATTAAATCTGTCATAACAGATAACGGCATTAAAATACAGTTATAATTACTGGCAAGAACTCAAGTTGTTATTTAACCGTGTGATGCAATTTTGAAAAAAATATCGATTTTGTATGCAGCAGCATTAACTCCACACAGCAAATGCTTCACGGGTTGTCTCAAAATTGCCATTTTAGTCACGACTATGAATAAATTGATGCTTCAATTTATTCTGAAATGAGGGAAACCTTCCAAACGTTTTGCTTCTTTACATTGACAATTAAAATATATGCACATACTTTCATCTACATTTCCTGTTTGTTATTATTATCTAATACTGATAAATTGGGATAAGCAACAATATTGTTAAAGATGAGGAAAAACATATTCCGCCGCTTCATTTCTGAAATATTTTTGTCACAACGAGCAACTTGTTCCATGATGATAAAAAATGAAAAACATATGCACCCAATGCTCACATGCCTACAAAATGCCGAGTAAAAGGACGAGCACATAATATCAAGCCTTTGTTTTCCAGCATTCGAAACCTCACATCCTACCAAAACGCTATAAGCAGCTAAATGCAAACATGAAATGGATCAGGGTAAGATGGTATGTTATATTTGATTCACAAAATCCCAGCATCTTAATAAACTGCAAAATAATATGCGTATGTTTTCACCAATTCTTTAACATCAGTTTTCAATTGTATAAACCTGACATCATCACATCATGTAAAACACATTAAACTGCGTGTTCCTGATCCTGGGTCCGTACATTTTTGAAGTGTGAAAATGAGCTTCAATTTCCCTAAAACGTTTTGAGTTTTAAAAAATGGAAATATAACATATTGTAACTTACAATTAACCAACTTCACAATGACACATGCTAAGTATTTTTTGTGTTAATTCCTATTTAAAAACTGGTAGCTTTTTCTGCGTTGAAAGTGTATTCTGCGGATTTGTGGGTTGGTTTAATGAGACGAAAAAAGACGACAAAATTAACTTAGCAATTTTGACCTGACCTGAACGACGATTTGTCCGGCTCAACTCATTCTGACCTGCAATTCTTAGTTCTATCTTCTTATTTGCTTTTGACACATTTCATTAAACAATGAAAAATGATAGCAAAAATTAATGCAAAAATTAGCTATTTGTTTGAAAACCTATAATTAAGACAAAAAAGACCGGACAAAAATTAGACTAAATAAACTGATTGAAGACAATAATCAATTAAAAATTGTCTGTTAGTGAACAACCTTATTAAAAACCTAAATTGGCGATTATTTCATTCTTCCATACTCAACAAATGTAACGCAAACAGATAATGCATGGACAACATGGGTGTTCACTGCAATGTCCCTAAGAACATGATTATCTCTGTTATCGAAGAACGTTGCATGCTGCATTTATTGTTGGAATTATCAAAAAAATTAATCCTGGCTCACTTTGTAAACTGCACACTTTTACCCCTAAACATTGCTGATGTAAAAGTCTCCACTAAAATTCCTATCCAGTTGACAATAAACTGTATATTAAAACATATCAAACTCTTTTCACATTTTTATGCATTTCTGTCAAATTTGTTCTACCTAAAAACTATTTCAAACATTTTCAGTAAACTTAATTATAAAAAACCAACTTATCCCCTTGCAAACTTCATTTAAATTTCACTTTAAGCAATAACAATCGCTGAGGTCATTCAAAAATGTACATAACAACTTTGCAAATTACTTTTACAATCTTTATTCACATCGTCACTGAACTGATACCTATTTGCTAAAACTGATTAATAAATTCAATAAATACACACACTTTCTAGAAATTAATAAACGTACAATTCTTCAAGTAATAAGTTAACTAAACTTAAATACACTTATATTAAATAAATAGGACAATTCAGGGTTTATGCCTGTTTGAGATCATTGCAAAATCCTCTGCGAATCTTATCGATATACAATATAATATATAATATATTGGCGTTTAAAAATGTGTTTGAAAATTATGGAATGTCATAAAAATTGTAGGATACAATCTACAATAAATTACTATATGGAAATATCTATCTATTTTACAAAAGGTGAAAGACGGTTCTGAAGTTTTCAAGTAGAAATTGATCACATATTTTCTTCTAATCACTACACTACCATTACTCTCTATTAAAATTGTTAAGTAGTAGTTTTCAACTGAAACAGCTACACAAACTATACAAGTTAATCAGTCTGACAAAAAATCTACCTCTCTTAAAAACTGACACTAAAATTTTCCTTCTAAAACAATTTTAATTTTTTACATCGCCGTTTCCGAACTAGTCGGTTGCTGACCCTGACCTTGATACTGATACTGTCTATTATACTGACCCCCACCCGAATAGCCTGCTGCTCTACTTTGAAAACTACTCGGATTTTGATACGGCGGAGGACTCCTCACTCCAGAATTAGAACCCGAAGGAGGTCCAGATATTAAATTAGGAACACGTCTTGCTGCGGTGGATTGAGAAGGTTGGGTAGCCATGGGAAGATTTTGTACCACAGGGGAATGGGGTGGTTGACTTGTACCCCAAATGGGAAAGGAATCCTTTACAAAACAAATAGCCAATGTTTCAAAATAAATTATTTTTTAGAATTATTTTTTAAATAAAATGTTTGCAAAAAATATTTTACCTGTGAAATAGGCGAATGCGCTAAAGGATACGCAAAAGGCTGTTGATTGTCTCTAGCTCCCGCATTCACATAATTTCCACTTTGCCCCTGCCCCCCAATCTTTTTCTGCACTTGTGGCTTAGCATTCGGATGCGGATTAAAATTAAAACTAAATCCGGAAGGATATTTTGGCGTATCCGCCATATTGCTACTACTCGCATTACTGGACTGAGGCGGACTTGTTAAGGCCAAAGTAGTATTTGTATTCATTGTACCCCCACCAGTACCACCCATAACAGCTTTTAATCTTGGCTTTAATTGCTGTTGATTTTGTTGCTGCTGTTGACTTGGATCAGGAAGATAATTCACCTGCTCCAAATTATTATTAGCATTCCAATTCATACCCTGCTCATCTATCTGACTTCCATCAATGTACTCTGTACTCATGTCAAACGCCCCATTAGTAAAAATATTTTGATTTAAGTTAAAAACATGATTTGGTTGCGCCGGGGGTAATCTCGCAGGATGATAATTACTGTAGCTACTGCGTGCACTGGGTGGTCGGGGTGGTACAAATGCGGGATTTGGCACTCCATTATTTACCGAGTAGCCTCCAGGAGGCTCGTAGTGTGCCGAAGTATCCTCTGAATCAAGCTGTTGCACTTGTTGAATTAGTCTATTTACTGGACTAACAAATTGATTGCTATTTTCTCTTAAATTCTGATTTTGTCTCCGTTTTGAGCTCCTATGGCTTCTTAAACTGGATCTGTCTACACTTCCCTGGTTTCTAGCATTTCTGCCAAACTTTTGACTTTGTAAACTTCTTGCTGATCTACGTTTTACTCTTCTAGGTGTCATGGCTCTGAGTCTAGGATCATGACCTTGAATTTGGTCTGAACTGTCGCCATTTGTATTATCAGCAGTTATTCCACTATGATTGCTGCCACTTTGTCGGCGTAATCTTGATCTTGAGGGTGTACCTAATATACTAGGTACTCTATTAGGTGTTGGGGGTGGATTTGTCTCCTTTTTACTATTTTTTCCCTGAAATAGTAAAACCACAGCACTTATTCCTCCACCCAGTGCTAATAAACACTGCACTCCACTTTGTACCAATTCTACTAATTTTGGGTCTAATAAACAGTTTGTAACAATTAGTCTGTTTTCACTAGCCCAGTCTGGAGCACAGCCTGGAGCTCGGGTTTCCCAGTAGCTGAATCCTCCTGTGCCTAGACTTAGCACTGGGCTTTTGTACATTTCCAATTGTGGCAAGGGAAGATATAGCAAGAAGATGAAGATGTTCCAAGCAAGCCATAATATACTCCAGAGAATGTAGACAAATAAGTAGTGACGCATTTGGGCATAGGCTCCAGAAAAACCCAAAATGACAAACACGATGTTTAAAAAGTCGGTTAGAATTAGGCTCCAGAGTGGACCTAGAAAATCCACTGTCCATCTTAAAATTGTGAGCAGGATTTGGATTACGGTGATTGTAAGAAAGGTCAAGTGAATGCGGGGATAACCCCAGCAAACACCAGAACGGTTGCCCATTTTCCCAAAAGAAGAAAATTGTAATCTAGCCAGGAATTGAGGCTGAGGAGCATGTTGCCATGGTTCTAACGTCAAATTAGAATGTTGAAGAAACGCCTACAAAATATTTAAACCATTTTGTAATTATTTGCTCAAATTTTATAAAATGTTTACCAAAATTTATTATTTGTTTTAATAAAATCCCAATTCACCTTTTTACCAAATTATTTCACAAAGTTGCTTTAATATTTTGCCTTAAACTTTACGCTCTTTGCTTATTTGCACAATATTTTCTAGACTGTGACAATCTTAATTTTTTAATCACTTTTTTAATGTCCTCCTATAATAATTTGCACCACTCTATATTCTCCCCCACTCTATTATTCTATTGTTATTGCAGTAATATAGGTGCATTGTTACATTTTTCTTTTATGGCTATACTGCTTATGCATTGTTGAATCAGCCAAGAAAAAAAATGAAGAAGGTAGAGGTGCATCATAATATATTAAGATACATATATACCTGTTATTTAGTCCTGTCCCCTTTATTTCTTAGACCTTGTTATTTTCTCACGCACCTGCTTGTATATGTATTTTATAATGTATATAGGTTGGTAAGTATACCTGAGAAAAAAGGCTCAACAGTCAAATGCGATTACTTGATGCGTTGCAAGTCTATTCATTATTGTTGGTCCTTTGGGTTGAATCTTCTACGTGATAATATCTGGATCAAAGTAGGTACATTGTTTTGTAGATTGTGGTGCGTTAGGTATGCACTTGTTGGGGTTTTTAGGAATACGTGAGTAGTCATAATGCAATAATGATAATAAGCGTAGCAGTATTACTATTTTAGAGTTTTGACGTGAGTTGAAAGAAGAAGCCTGTGTGATTTTTTTGTAGGCTTGATATCTATGTTCTAGGCAGTAAGAAGGTGGTTTTTGTTGAGAATGGGAATTTGAGCCGGTTTTTTTGTGAAAGGGGAAACTTGTGGCTTTGCTTTGAGAAGGTTGCTTAGCTTAGCTAGCAGCTTGATGTGTGGCAGCTGGCAAGCTGGATAAAATGGAAAAGGGAAGAACTTTGTCCAGTACGGTGTATGGATAGAGTATTCGGATTTTGTGAAACAATTCTGCCTTATGGTAGCCTCACTCTGGTGCATTTCACGTGGGGTTTTAGCTAGTGTGAGTGTTTCATGAGAATGGGAGGTTGAGAATGCTGGAAAAGACTGGTTTGGTATTATATGCTTGTCTTTGTTTCTCGGCGTTTTATATGCATGGGGATAATGGGTGCGTGTTTTGCTTTCGTGTTTTTTTTGTTGTTTCACAAACTGGAATTTGAAGCTTGCATGTTGTTTGTATTCGCGAAGCGTATTCCAGTAATAGGGATAGCAGAACATGAATTTATCCAGTTTGGCATATTAAACATTTTTGTTAATCCAAGTTCATGAGAAATATGTTAAATGGTAAATATATATTTTCGTTGTCAATTTGTGCTTTTTTGCGCTATAGTATAGGTATTCATTTTTACTGGGCATATTCTAGACGACAAAACCCCTGAAATTTGCATGAACCATTCTGTCAGAAGGTTATTTATGTTAGGTTATTATAAAGCCAAAAATGACGGATTTAAAAAGTGAATACCTATTCATCTTTAAAAAGCTTCCAATACGCATAAAATCTGAAATATCTATTAAATAGCTATTTGTTTTAACTTAGCTTTAAAAGTGTAGAGTAATTATAATACTAAAATCGGCTTTACTGTTTGATATCAACCCTTCTCATAATGCAACTGTAATAGAACTTTTGAGCTTTCAGTTTTATATGAATAAAGATTTTTTGATATAACGGAAATTATCATAATGCTGCTGATTACCACTTTATGATGTACTTTGTACTATGTTCCAAAAAGGAGTCGTACCATGCGATTGTTAGTCGGGGTACTTAATTTTGCATGCATGTTTTCAACAACAGACTATATGATTCGTGAATTGTCTGCAATCGACATTTACAATCGTTATAGTTGAATTGGTTAACAAACGGATGAGGCTAACTTTATGCCATAACGAAAATGATTACTTGAAGACAGGCATACAGCCATAAGCTGATATTCAAAAATTTTATAAAAACATCTAACTTTCCATAAACTGGTTCATAAGCTCTATATTTTTATTTCTATCAGAAATGTTTCAAAACGCATAAAATACTTAATTAATTAAAAATACCACAATTTTAACACTGAAATTTACAAAATATAAATAACCATAAACAAAATAGCACATGAATATAAACAAGAAAACTTATTTCTCAGCAATTGCATCGTTATCAAACCATAAACTGAACATTTTGCTTCGATTTACTTAATTTATAAGACCCGGATTCACACTCAACACGAATTTCGGTAAGCTTCCTGGTGTAGCCATCCATTTCAAAAAAGGAGCAACGATACAAGCAAAATAAAAACAGAGCATTCAGTACGTTGGTAGCCTTATGGTTCTCTTCCAACCAAATTGTTGATAGCGCAGTAGTCACCAGAAGAGCTGTGCAAACGGCAAACCTCCAAGCCACCGAAAATCCGCCAGTGATTAGAAACTGCCTTCGTAGCTGTAAAGTTAAAAAGGGTTTTTATTAACAATCTTTCCTAAATTCATCTTCAAATACAATTTTTCAATTATAACAGTTTATAACATGTTTACAGCAAATATTTCAATAACACTCACCGAAAAATTCCAGTTTGTCAAAATCACTTGTACGGATGTTGTAACGTGAAGAATTGCCTCAACCAGAAGGCAAAAAAGCGTTAGTATTATACAGGTGAATATCACTGTGAAAGTAAACAAAATGCGTAAAATTATTAAGTAGTGTTAGCAGAATTTCAAATTGTCGCTTATTCATGAAGCCAAGAGGTATAAATATTTTTATTTACCTTCGAGGGATGCATGCCTAATATCCAATCCCCACATTTGAATTGATTTTTGACTGGCCTTAATTTGAGCATGGCTGGAACAGGCAAGAAATGTAGAAATTATTATCCACAGCGACGAGAGTGTGTACAGCTATTAAAATAAAACAAAAGTTAACAAAATGAAATAATTTTGATTTAGTTTTTTACGTAGAATTGTCTCAGATCTAAAATAATGGTTTTGAACATATGTAAGGTGTTGATAACGCAATGATTTAAATACTTACAATTTGCAATTTTGCAACGCTACGTATTTTTCTCCATCCTGTAAAGTGCTTGGGTTTTATGGTGACAATTACTGGCTCCTTAGTGTCCATGATGCTGGGTAGACTTTCCGGGCAAGATTTTTTTTTCGGATAAATATTTTTCAAAGTCACTTGACAATTTCAAGCAAAGTGGTAGACTGAAGGACAATGAATTTTGTGGAACACTTTATATGTCTACCTTTTCAATATTTTACCGGCGGAGTAGGTAATTGAGTTTTTTCACTTTAAAGATATTGGTTTTTAGAGATTGAGAAATTTATGGCAATAGGGTTTCATGTGCCAAGCATGTTCGTTTTTTACACGTTGATTTACATTGTAGCATTATTTACCTAAGCGGATTAGCGCATTTGTCACGTAAGCACCTAACAATATTTGGTTTTTTCTACCAGGTAAATTTTTAAGTAGATAGTCGTGCAAGGGTCGGGTTGTTTTGGGTTGGGTAAGACATATTTTTGTACGGGGTTTTTTATTCCTGTGATTTTAAACTATAAGCCTAATGAAGATCATGTTTGTTTTCTTTACTCTACACCTTTTTCTAAAATGTACATTGGTTTTTAATTGGATAAAGAAAAGTTATGAACTGGTTACATCTACATTGATCATGGTTTTTATTTAATATCTTGCACATCGCCAACTTCCAAGAAATATATTTTAGAATTGCCTTTTTTAAAAGGTAAAAAATGAAAGAACCCGAGTGTATCTTTAAGTCATACAAACCTGCATTTTTGTTTTTTAAAACCGAAATATACCGGTCCGGGATTCTGTGCTGCATACCTCTTTTTCCTTTTTACTTAGTCTTTTCAATTTTAAGGGTTCGATCCTGAAGAAGAGAAATTGGTAAAAACCAGACACTAAGCCTGCTATTGTATTTTTAAAGTCATCGGACTTGTGCATAAAATGAAACTGACACTTGTTCTTGAAACAAAAAGAAATCAATGGAAAACTTTCTGATAGCCAAGTAAAATTCCGTTGCAATTGTTTTGGTGTTGATTGCTAAACGTGTAAAAAAGGAGATTTTAATATTTACCATTTGAACGACAGGAACAGGATTTCGTATTTTCTGGAATTTTAGGATACCAATATGTCAGAGGTAATAGTACTGGGTGTATCCCACTTCGGATAAAAATACGCTGGTCAATCATACCCTTGCAATTACTTACTAATTACTTTCTTAAATGCAAGAGTTTGTAAAACCGCATCAGTACTTATTTCTTTTATTTAACATTTAAACGTAACGTGTAAATATACTATATACTGGGGCTGCCAAGGCATTACGCGGGGGATGTTTGAGTTGGTTAAGGGACGGCTCCTTAAATACTGCACACATTTAGCTGGTCATGCTCTCGAAAAATAAACTGACACGTTTTCCATATTATTTGGATGGTTTGGCATGTGTCTGATGGGTCTATGCAAAAAATAATTTTTGTTCCGAAATCGCAATGTGATCGGCAAAAATGATGGTGTGGAGGACACCTAAAATATTACCTGCTTTCACCTAAGGTTACCCACATACGATTCAGGTTGCCAAATTGCTAATATATTTTGTTATCCTTATTATTTAAATGAGAAAAACTGCTCGCTGCTTTAGCAGGGTAGCTTACTGAGATGAGATGTAGTGTGCCCGTGCCGGGCCCTGACCCAGGTTAATTGGGGTCTTACCTGGGATAGAGTCTGAACCTGTCCTACCTGGGCATGACTCAGGAGTCCTGGATTCCTCATACCCCGGTGTCCCGCCCATGTTTGTTCAGACCCTGAATTTCAGTATCTGAACCAGGATAAGTGGGGTCTAAATCAGGAATACCTGGGTAACCTTAATTGCGCATGGGTAACTTGCATGTGGGAAAACTTAATTGCATGTGGGATACCGTAATTGTTGGGGGGTATATTTGCTAACCTTTATTTGAACGTATGTAACCTTAATTTCTACAGGGTGTATGTGATTCCTTGTAAATGTAGATTTGTATCATA
>JAIQCH010000208.1:0-14326 GCA_029691765.1 Entomobrya proxima
TAACAATAAGAATGTACTGATTTTAAAACGTAACACGTTTGCTTGATTATTAATTACAAGCAATTGTTTTACTTAAATGTCGCGTGAATAATATTAGTCACAATAAAGAATTAGTGCTAGTTGTCTCTTTTAATATAGTTAGCTTATGGCCCGATATTTATGGATTTCTCTGGTTAGTTGCAACATACCTTCGGCAAGCCACATGTATGATTGTTAGTGTATTTAAGAAACCTGTACGGTATGACTTGTGAAGTACATAAAAACAAGGTTAGGACCAACGTAAGATTCAACATGATACTTAAAAAACGTACCTGCAAATGATATGTGTTACGCGTTTATGTATAAGTACAAGTTTACCTACATGAAAGTTGAGCTCCGATTGTTGTCTTGACTGAATCACGGACTCAGAACATATTGCCGCAGTGGTGTGGTATGAAATCCTCTCATCCTGTCACAGAAAACTAAGTCCTTTAGTTTCGCTTTGAGCTCGAGTTTAATGTCTTCAAATGACAAATGGACAATGATTATTACGTTCACTGTTTGCGTTTCAGGGGTTGGTGTTATGATTAAGGATTTATGATTAAAGACATAGGATTTCAAGTTTAAGTTCTTTACCTGGTAAACGTTTGATAGATTACTCGGTACAACACTTGAAGTCATTCGGTTGCATGGAAAACTGCAGGACGATTTATTTTGGGGGTAATCCACTAATCTGAGGTTTATCAAACTGATTTATAACATAGACTTACGTTGACCAAAATAACAAATACCAAATACAAATACGTGGCCCATCAATCATATTGGTAACTCGTTTATGTAAACCGCAATCATATTCAAGGAATTTAGTTTAAAAAATCATTTCCGGTGCAATTCAGTATTTGAAAATGCTAATCCAAGCCATGACGCACAAGTGTTTTCCAATATGCGGCAAAGTAAAGATGAATAATATAGAACTTATGCTTTAATATATGGCTTTAGGGCAAATCAAAGTGCAACAAAACAAAAGTGCGGCAAACGTGCATTTCCTTTGAAATTATGTTAAAAGGTTTGTTTTTCCATTGCACTAAGCGACAACTTAATCCATTGATGAATATGGATGAGTGGATTTACATGAAAAAACAAGGCCCATGACGACGAAGCTTCAAAATGATTTTTGTTTTTACTGCATTTGCATTATCTTCTTTAAAAAATATTTAGACGTAAAACCACCGCAACTTTAATAGTTGATGCGACTATAAAAAGAGTAACCTGGTCAGCTGAAATGCATCATTTTAAATCCATCGCAACGTGTGCTTCAACATATAACAAAGCTGAAATCCAAAATGTGTACCTTTCGGGCTGTGCTATTGTTTCCTGTAATTTCAATTTTGGTTCTGCACGTTGAAGCCAAATCACTAACTGAAATTATGAACCGTAAGCCAACTTTTCAATATTTAAAAATTAATTTTTATAAATTTTTTTTATAAAACTCCGTTGATATAAAAATCTAGTGGCTTCCCAAAACCAAATGACTTACCTGGGCACTATAGAGGGAAAACACTTTTTTGCTGAGAACCCTTCAACTGGAATGGTACGTTGCTTTGAAATCATCTTGTATTATGAATCTATTTTTAAGTTGTCAAACAAATGTAAAGCTAATTTATATCTTTAGCACTGGTTTGATGCCAACTTGTGTTGCTGGCGATCTAGTATGCGTTTGGCTACAATAACATCTATAGAGCAAGCAAATTTGATAAGGGATGCCACTAAAAATTACCCAGACATAATGGCCAGTAAATACCCTCACATATATTTGAAGTATTTTCAACTGTCGAAAAGTAGTAAAACAAAAAATATTTTGGTTTTTAGATAGCTGGACTGCCGGAAGGGAAGGTAAGGAGATGTTTGCATATGTTTGGGACTATGATCCAACCAGGCCTATCGCCAACAACGTACCCTTCACTAACAACGATGTGACGATTCATGCTTGTGTGTCTTTGTTCCATGGTGGTGAATTTCCAGGATTTCAAGTGTATTCATGCGCCATTTCAATTGGATGCCTTTGCGAAGTCGTGGCATAAAATTTTATTAGTTTTTAAATTATTAACCACCCACTGCTAAGCTTTCAGAATTGTGAAGTAAAGACATAAATTTTATTTTGTAGTAGCACATTTGCTAGGATTTTTGTAACAATTAGACACAATCCACATGCAATATTCCTATTTCAATATCAAGTAGAAACCAATTAATATTCTGTTTGCCTAGATGCAAAGCTAAATTTAAAACTTAGTAGATAACACTTCTTGTCACGTTATCGCACTGGATAGCTCATTCTTAAGAACATTTAATATCGTAAAATCATGGTTAGGCCTGGTTATAAAAAATAATATTGGTAACAATATAGCATATTTATGTGGGACGTTTTTTCTTGATATTAAGTTGGGATGGAAAAGGTGGAAAAACACGTTTTATTATACTGTCCACGAATGAAAATCAACATGAGTAGTTGTATTGTACTAAATAAGGTATCCGGATTTGGATTTGGGATGAAGTTGACATGAACAACACAAGTTTGAAAGGAAACGAATTTGGGTTATGAGGTCGAGAAAAGTCACCCTGTAAAATCCATAGCTATATACCTAGGTATGATCTAGTAACATTATTGGAAATCGAAGATTCTTTATAATTTCTTATTCCGGCCCTCCGGCCGTCCGTTTTAGCACGTTTATCTCCGAAACGGCTAATCAGATATCCATCAAATTTGGCTTACAGTTACAAGATGATCTCGGACAGAACACTATTGAATTTCAGGTAAATAGGTCAACTCCAAAGGTCAGAGGTCATAGAAGGTTCAACATTTTTATATAAGGCCTATATCATGCGGCACATGATGTTAGGTCCTTTTTTGACCAGGATTCCAAATTTATAGCTGGTTTGTTTAAATTTGGATTGTAAGGTCCTCAAATGAGGGTCTTATTTTCAAATCTGCTAATTCAATTGATCCATGCTGTGTGGCACATGATTTTGGGTCCATTTTGAACCAGAATTACGAATCCACAGTTGGTTTTTTAAAACTTAACTTTTAAGGTCCTGGTTTGGGGCCCCAATTGTCAGCCATTCCAAATTAATGGATCCATGCTGTGTGACATGATTTTAGGTCCGTTTTTGACCAAGATTACGAATATGATGTTGCTAAAATTAACTATTTAGTCCCTGTTCTGAGGGTTCATTGTTAACTATTCCAAATCAAGATTACGAATACGATGATAAGATTTATTGGCTTATGGCAAATGTGTTTTGGTTCTTCGCGCAGTTAACAGGAAGAACTAAGTTGCAAGAACATATAATCTTGTGAACTTCAATAAGTTCCTGGAATAACAACTATTTTTATCCAAAAAGTACTTTTTGTCCAAAAAGAAAACAACTTATATAAAAGCCCTTTTTTATTTTTAAATTCAACATAACGTTGCCCAAATAAGCCCTATTTTTAACCTGTGTTGTAAAAACAGTTTGACCTGAAACTAAAATCAATTACACTATAGCCTCTGCTGGGTAGCTGCGTAGATAGTTGTCGTATCGTAGAACAATTTCATATTCAGTTGCTTAGTAACAGGAATTTTCAGTTGTTAAATGACATATAAGTGAAACTGAAAATTTAAATATGACTACTTCACTATTTTGGACATCATTCAAACTCTTAAATTACGTGCATAACACTCTGTTTCCGCACAAATTTCCAATTGAGTTGGACACCAACCGCATGCAATTCAAGTTGAATAAGAGTTTTAAAGATTTACTTATATTTTATATACTAGCGTGTGTCTGCATACTTATAGTTTCATGCACGGTGTTTGTAATGATCCTGACAACAATAGGAAAAGCTGCACTACTGAGTCCATCTGAGCTTTTAGTATACACCTTTACCACAATTTTTATTGGTAACAACCTGACGCTTTTCATTTTGCTGTGGATATACGCTGACACATTCTATCTTGAGTACCTTAATTCCTTATTGAAATACGAACACTGTATCTGCAGCCAATATAATTTAAATGCAAACAATAACCCGACGTTCCTCTTGGCAGAAATCCTGAAACTTGTGAAAAATGGTATGGGTAAATTTCCATAAAATTAACAATAATGGGCTTCAAATTGACGATAGAAAGCCGAATAGCTAAAAAGCCCCAATAGAATCTGTCATTTCTTGACCGCCAAATTTAAAAATCAACGCTTTTTAGCCAGCTTTATTCTCTTTACTCTAGACACAATAGAATGCAGAAAAAGCGCTTTTCTGCTGCAGAGCATATGACCAGATGAAAGAAAACATGGATTAATGTGCTATTTTGATGCGTTTGAGCTCAATTCTGTAACTTTTAACTGTGAATTGTGAAATTTATTAACTTGGAGAAATAAATTATGAGAAATACAAAATCATTACAAATATTATCACGTCAGGGGTCAAAGGTATTCTTCCTGAAGGTGTAAAATTTAAATTGGAACCATTTTATATGGAAGTAGTTAACTGAGGAGGTAATTATGATAACTATTAGGCACGTTTAATTTATTAGTCCAGGTCAAATCATGAAATAATTACAAAATTAGTAAAAACAGCATTGTTTCATGAAAAAGCAAAAAACTATTTTATCTAAGTGCTCAGATTGACAGATAAAAAGTTGCAAGCTAAAAAGTAGTGTTAGTTTTAGCTATCGCTTTCTAACGTAAATTTGAAGCCGGCTAATACTAACTTAAGGTTATGCTAATTTTTAAAATATTTTTTTTCAGAAGTAAAAAACCATCAAACAGGAAAGCAAATGGATATTAAAGGATTAATTTTTCTAGTGTATACGATGTACATTTTAGTGATTGCTTTTCCTATAACTTTTCTGCTTATTGTGATGGAATTAGACCCTATTTACATTTTAGCAAAACACTTTATTTCTTCGGAGATTTCCAGTAGTCTTACAATTACCATGTTTGCAGCTGCTAGAACTGTACTGTTATACTTGTTTTTTAGTGAATTGGGTAGTCTATTGATGATAATATACGTTCCTATTGTAATAGCTTGTCCTGTATACATGCAATGTTTAAACTACATTAATTGCATGGTACTCAAAACATCTGTTCTGAATCTGTACAATAGCCTTCATTGTATTAATCAAGTTGGAGGACATGTGATACAACTGGTTGCTGGAGATTTAATGGGACATGGATTTTGTCTATATGTGCTTGGAAATACAGTTCTTATGACCAGTTGGGGCCAATTTCCATGGCAATTCCTACTTTTGTTTGCAGCCATTCTTGCATTTTGTTATGGTGTGCTAGTTATAGCCGGACCAACGGCTAGTCGTATTGGCGAGTTTAGTAAAAATATTATTCTAACCTGGTACTTAAAAAATCAAAGAAACTCGCAGTATTGGTCAAAAGTACTTGTGGCTTTACGTCCAATTGAAATAAAATATGGTTTGACAAAATTTGAAAAAGACACGGTGAGGAACTATATGTGGGAAATAACAAATTGGTCCATTAATCTTATACTGGTACTTACAAGGTATACTACCGTACTGTAACTCGAGTTGGGCAACAAAATTTGGTCATTCTGGATCAGTTTTTGACGTAGATTATAGTTCTGGTTTCATTTTGCTGTAAAATGTACATGGAAAACCTCTATGAGAACTTTTAATATTGTGGCTTAATGTATATACCATTACATGACCAGTATCTACATTTTAAAATACATGGAACTGCAATTAAATTTAAATAGTAAAAGTGTGTAAAACAATTAAATCCATACAGGAATTAAAATTGTATGCCAGTAGTTTTGCATTATTCCAATTGGTTCTCTGTTACAGAACATCAATTTAGAACAACAATATAATCAAGAAGCAACTAATTACAGTTTTGCTCTGTCTGGCGACATCACGGTGCACCGCGGTGTACAAGATCAAGTAGCCAAACACATTGACTGTTTGTCGGTCAACCCATACTTTGCCACCATGCAAAAAATGGAATGCAGTTATGATACAATGTGTAGCTAATTTATTCGAGACAACTGGTGCAAGATAACCTAAAAGCTGTACTTAAATGCGCTCTGCAATACATGCAATGTACTCTAGTTTGTCCGTTAAGATATAAATTTATTAAAATCATTAGATCAGTACAGAATTAATGCATAAATTTATTAACTTGAAACTATAATTTTGCCAAGTAATTGACTCTAAAAACCTTAAAATTACGCTCTTAACATCTTCCCTGTTAGTCAAATTAGACCCCGCACAGTTGAAGATAGGATTAATTCGTTTAAGCCACAACATTAAAAGTTCTCATAGAGTTTTCCCATGTAAGTTTTACAGCAAAATGAAACCAGATCTAGAATCTACGTCAAAAGCTGATCCAGAATTATCAAATTTTGTTGCCCAACTCGAGTTAGAGTCCGGTAGTATACCTTGTTAGATAAAAAGCTGCCTGAAGATTGATAAGTTACGTGAAAAGGTTACCAAAACAATTCCAAAATAAAACATTTCTCCAAAGTATGCATATGCGGTTTCCTTAGGGTTTAATTAATCTTTTTGTTCTAAAAGCATTACAAAAATCTGAATTAAGTTTCAACAAAGAGCTATTATTGGGCAGTGCCGCATGCTAAATTTGTGGTTTAAATATTATGTATGTGTGCCTCATTTAAGTTTCAAAATCTGGTATCCTGTGATAGTAGATTGCATTTGTAAAACCATTTAGTCGCACGATATAATATCATAGGCTATGTTTAAAATTTTGAATGCTTTGATGTCTTAGAATTGAATAAAAACTAATGCACTAATGTGCAGCCCTGGCAAATCATTGAACTAAATCGAACGGAAAACCTCACTTTGAAACCTATAATGGTTCAAAAACGTATCAAAGTGGTTCTACTATTGCAATAGTTAAGATTATATTATGCGGCATATAATGTTAGAGCATCAACTAGTAATGATTTTTGATTGACTTCATTCAAGTTAGTATTGATTATTGCAGGAGACTTTCAAAGCTTTGGTACAATTTTGGTTCTATACAGGTTACTTTGACTAAAGCAGCGAAAAAAGTACTTTCTTCACGTTGCATGTAAAACGTGAGCTTTATATAAAAAAGGTTTATGGAAAGACATCAAAAAAATAACTTTATTATTGCTGCTATTATTGCTATTATTATATTATTATTATCTATTTATAAGTTATTTTCCCGATATAGTTGTTGCTATCTGGTAAGTTCGTAGTTTAAGCGATTAACGGTTAAAACTATGACATCAGAAATTGGAAACAATTTGGTCTTTTTCTTTCTAATGTATACGTAATGCAGGCATGTGAGTATGAAATAGTTTTAAACTGCTATATAATAAAAGCGAAAAGAAAGCTTCTATTCAAAATGAGTTCACAATGCTTTCATTCATCTCCTTGGCTTACTTCGCTAATCCAAACAGCCTTTGAAAACTACCAGTGCACTTTCGGGAGATATCCAGATCGAACATTACAAATCAAAATGGATTCTACTGATTTGCATGCAATGAAACTACAAAAATTCTCCCTCTGGACATGCATTGCGTCGCTAATATATATTAGCCAGCAAGTAATTGGTTGCTGCGTTCTGATAAGTCTTACTCTGAGTCCAAACCTTAAGCTAAAAACGGAACTAGAAGTTGCCAAATTTGTGTGGTTAGTATTGGCTGTGGAGTGATCTTTGCATTTGTGTATAATGCTTTGCGTACAGCTATTACAAGACTCTGTGAATGTAAGACAATCCATTAACAGTTGTCTCCAAAAAACCGTTAACTTCGAAAACCAGAAACAAATTTAGAAGATTTTATTGGCATGCTTCTCATTCATGTTGCAAGTTTGACTGCAGTTGCAATACTGCCAGTTTTAATTGGAATGCGATGTCTGGAAATACACATATGATTTTTCATTTTTGGTATGATTTTTGCTAAACCTAACGAAAATATTGGTAGATGGATATTTTCGTATGTTTTACCCGCCGTTTCTATGATTAACCCAATTGCCGACATTGTGGTGACATATTTCTTTTGGACTTGAATACAGCAGTTTCAAACGGTAATCCAGGGGTTACACTTAAAAATTTTCTTAGCTTTAGCCTACAGTTTCAGCAAATGGCAGAAATGCACTGCGAAATTGTTAGGTATGTTTTTCTCTTTAGTCAAATAGCTTTAACAATTATGTTTTGGTTTGCGGTTAACTGCACAAAATTATTGCCTGGCTTGCTAACTGCTTTATTTTATGCAGCTTTTGTAACTGGACGTTAGTTTGTTAATACATAATACACATTCATATTGTAATAAGATCTCAACGCAAAAACGTAATTGGAAAACATTTGCGTAAGTTTAGGATGATTGAGAGGGGTTCTTGTATGAATACAAAACGGATGTGGAGGGCGAAACAAATTCTCCAAATAAATGTGGGAGACATGACAATTTTAGTGAGGATTTTATAATAAACTATTTTAGCGTTTTAAGTACCAGTATTACAAATGCTGTGCTACTGGTTAAAATAAGAGTGTGAGCTTTTGAATAGTGGATTTCTCGTTTGAATGAACAAATACAAATGAATAAAAGCGGTAGTTTGAAGCAAATATAAAAAGCTAATTATAATTAGTTGAAATAAGATTTTCATGTTTTTTCAGTTGTTTTTTGTTTTGCTATCTTAAAACATCCAAAAATTTTAAGAGTTAAAACAAACTGTAATTTTTTGTTAAAACATATATAAGTGTGCAAATGCTTAGAATAAATACAAAATCAATCCCATTGCTTGGTTAAATTAATTTAACGCTTTCGAAATAAGCGGTTGTAATTCGGAACTGACTGAATGACTGACTTTAGCTGACTTTAAACAGTAATTCGAATATTTGCGTTGTTTCTTATTTTTGAAGTATTGAGATAATAACGCTGAAAGAGAAAAAGTAGACCAAAAGCAATTACTGGAAATGAAGATACATGAAGTTATTTTATAGCAGTAATCCAACAAGGTTTGACATTTTTGCTCCAGCAAAGGCAAACACGTGTGTGTATGCATTGAATAAATAATCATGTCAAGCTTGCTGCTTTTAAGTTTATTAACCAAGTTATACAGGGAAATTAAATTGCCTTAAGAACTACACTAGACGGCCCGTAAAACTCTTAGAACAACAGGTATTTTATCATTGCTTCTAGAAAACATAGCTAGTTTGATGTATGATTATACCAGAACTACTTCATTGAATACTTTGGAAGCTTAATGGAACTTTTGAACTTCTTCACTAAAAATAGAAGTTTTATTCTAACTCCAAATATTTTTGTCAACGTTGTTGCAAAATTTTTCTTAGACAATGCTTGTGCATTTCACACTTATATATTAGTGTAAATAATGAATGTGGATAGGTGGCATAATTACAAAAGTTGTCAAATTTTCTTTTAGGATGGTAATTGTATAAAAGATCAATTATTATAGATTTTGGGTTCTAAACACTACTTTTTCTTTACGCAAACGACAGACAGAGAAATTTATTTATTAGTTGTAATACAGATATGACCTGGTTTAAGAGGAAGTAACACGAGCATAAGAATTTAATTTTGTAAGTGCTACTGGATAAGGTATTTTCAAGACACAATCTAGGACAAATTTTGAAAAACAACTTTGCTCTGATAGCATTCTACGTCGCAGTTTTAGTTTAGTTTTTCAAGCGTAGACTTTGAGAAAATACCTGTGAGAGTTATATTGTGTCAAATTTAAGCACATCTTTTAAAATAAAATAAATAATTCGTGCGTTTCTAGTTTCTACAGCGCTGCATAGAACATATCATCTAAGCCTGTCTTAGCCTACATTTAAAAATTTAGAATTTGCAAACTTAAATGCCTAGAAAATGATACCTTTAATTTGGTGTTTACTTCCAAACTTACCACCGGTATCTCCGGGATCCGTTATGAATCCTCCGGTATCCAGTATCAAACCTCAGGTATCCAATATCGAAAACGTTCAGCTTTATGAGGTGGATTTTAAACATCAGCTTGAACATTTTAAACAATGTTCAGTGCAGCTTTTCACAATTAACATGCGGGAAAATGGAAAGGTAGACATGAAGTTTTCAAAAAGAATTTCGTAAAACCTCAATGCAATCTGAAATATTTTGTATGTACATTAGAAAACAGAAGTACAAGCAACAACCCTAACAAGAGACACCTGGGAAGTTCTGCCAATGTATCAGCGCCAATATACGATGAAAATTGCCAAAGAGAAAGCAGCTTTTCCAAACGTATCTTATCTACATATTATGATACAAAATTATATTTGTAACGGCGAAGGATACGAGCTAGTAGAAGATAAAATGGAACCCTTTCAGGAAACTAAATACAAACCTGTTCATCTACACTGCCATGTGCTATTGGTGCTTGTTCCCTTGTATTGCTCATCATGGTGGCATTTGGCGTCAGGACCAATGAATGCGTTTACGGAAACTTATCCTACATCGCTTTATGACAAAACCAGAAATGGTTCTTTCCATTATGCCTGGCATGACAACCGATACACATGTTTGGTTGGTCGAGCTTTCAGTCCTTTTGGCCATACTGCACAGCCTATATACACCCTGTTCTACTATTTGGATTTTCCAATGAGAAGCTCCTTTAAATATTTTACTTTCTGGAAAAAACTCTACTTTCAAGTGGAAAGTTCTAACAACATTACATTTACGATTAGAAATGTGTACAAAGTTTATTTAAATCATGCAAGCCTTATGAAAAAATACTTTAACGACGATGGTGAGCTTTTATCTGAATCAGCTTTTCGGTGGCAAGCATATAACGACTATGTGCTCACGGATGTTACAAATGAAGCAAATCTTCAAAGTTTAGATTTTTTCGTTGATAGACGAGACGCGATGATTTGGATTTAAACCTACTCACGAATCACCAGCACGTTACATTCAACTTCTTAAGCATATCAAACACGCACGAACCTACTTTTTCTTGAAAGAAGCTGTTAGCAACATAATCTTAGATCCTTCGTTGATTGTGTTTAGTATTTTGTTTCCAAACAGCACAATATCACTACATCGGAAACTACAATATTACGCTCCTACAATTTTTCTCAGCAGAGATTCTGCTAATACACTCCCATTTGTTTACGCTGTGTATAAAAATGGTTGGACTTTTATAATTTGCTCAAATGTCACACATTATGACAAATGGTCATTGTTTGGATTTACGTCTGCTTTTGATATTTACACGTGGGCTACATTATTGACGTTGAGTTTTCTCACAGGATACGTTTCCCAATTTTTTCTGAAAGGGCTTTCCAACATTTCAAAATTGTGTAATTACTGCTTCTCGCTAAAGCTATTGCTTGAGTTGGACTCAAATGTTTTGCACAAAGCTCGAATTCTGGTGTCAGTGTGGATTTTAATGGGTGTTGTGATTACAAATGCTTACAAAGGGGATAACATCACAAAATTGATTTCACCGATTTCCGAGCACGCAATTCAATCGTTTGAGATGTTAATTCAGAAAAATTTCACTTTCTTTTCTGTAGAAACATTTGGAGAGGATTATGACGGCCTTGAAGAACGGAGATATATTGGAGTGTCCTTTGGAAATCTTTTTCGAAGGTTACAAAAAACAAATGAATCAGTAGAAGCTAACAAAATAAGAGACCAAATTTTGCATCCCTCCATAACAAATATTACAACAAAGTTCGATGAATTTTATTCACTGGGTAATAGCATTGGGGAACAATTGGTTGACAAAATTAGTGAGAAACTACATAGAGGAATAAAATACGTTATGGCATCAGATGTACCTTTTTATGAACAATATGTTGTATCATGTGAGTACAATAATTTTGCATACATTGACGATTTTGACGTTATACAGGAAATGTATTTCCACCTGAAATATAAACACCGAAATAGTAAAAATTACCAAAAAATAACAAAAGGAAAAGAGTTGCTTCCTCCACAACATATTCGCTGGATCATTGAACGATCTCCTGTCAGTGCTGACACGCTTTCAATTGGATTACACACTTTGGAAGGAGCTGGTCTGTTAAATATTTGGTCTCAGTGGGAAGGACGGTTAAACAATTGGAAGGAAACGGTATTTCTGGCAAGGTCGGAGCCACCGGTCAAACCTTTAACTACAAGAGATAACATTGTGGTAGTGTTTTTTGGTTTTCTCTGTTTGGTTACGATTCCAATTTCCGTTTTCATACTTGAAAATCTAATACTTAGGTATAATCTTTTGTTTATACAACTCAAAAAA
The DNA here is from genome assembly GCA_029691765.1 of Entomobrya proxima. Lineage (NCBI taxonomy): Eukaryota > Metazoa > Arthropoda > Collembola > Entomobryomorpha > Entomobryidae > Entomobrya > Entomobrya proxima. Next base: position 12,252 of record JAIQCH010000208.1, read on the forward strand.
ACCTGGTTGTTTGCACGCGAGTTATGTAGGAGCTTAGTCGTTCTCATTTTGATACGACTTTTGTATCGAACTTAAATTAAATTACTTTTATGAAAAATCTTTTGATAACATTATTGCATCAAAACATCGTAACATTAAAAGCCATGTGTATTCTACAAAAAAACTATTGTCAATTATCCAAAACTGCCCTACTTTTACAACAGTTGCTCGCATAGCAGCGGCCTTTAAAACACAAATTCTTGTACACTTGGTTTTCCATTTGGCATATCTAAACCTACAACAAAATTGCTGCGATTTCACTAAAGTTTCCATTAATAGTACTTTTCTTACTACTGCAGGTAGTGCTACAAATAAGCAAATCAGTGCTAGTAGCAATATTGCAACTGCTGACATATACAACAAGAAGGAAATTTCATTGGCTGAAAATGTAAAACACACCCAAACTAATAGAACAATTAACCAAAATATTAGTGTTAGATTTACATAAACCAGTAATTCCACGACAATTTGTCACCTGGCAAACATAATACAACAAATACGAAAATATCGCTCTACTTCAACAAATCGTCGAATTTTAGACAGAAGCGCTTTTAAGATTCTAACGTATTTGAACATATATACAGAAGTTAAACATAGAAAAAAACTTGCGTATCTAGACATTTCAAATGCACAAAGTGTAAGAAAGACAAATCGTGTAATGTATGGGCAAACGATTGCCCAATTGCTTCTATAACATGGATCGGATAGAAATTTGTCGAATAAAAAATATCCAGCATCCAAGTCAGTAGCAACAGTAATAATAGGGACCAAGTAGGGTAAGAAACCAAAACAAAAAACGTTTAGAAATATCATAAAGTCCTTCCTGGTGTTGTGGCTTTCGCCAGATAGATAACCTAAAAATCAGAAAAAAATGTATAAGATTTTTTTAGAACATGTAGTTGATTAAACTTAATGTACTTACAAGCTTCAATTTGCGCTGAAACTGAAAACATGTCACGAAAGTTGGAAAGTATTGAGGTTATATACAAACCTAAGGCAACATTGTAGATTACAAAAATGCAGCATAAAACTGACAACAGTAAACATAAAACACCATGAATTAATTCAAAGTTTTTTATCGTACATCCAGAAACTAAAAAGATTAATGGAATAGCGTCCAGCAAACCAAGTAGGCCAACTAAAAATACCATAACCAAGCTAGGAAGGAGTTTTATCAAAGGAAGATTTATTATTATATTTGTATATGTTGGATCCCATTTAAGTGGAAACTGCCAGAGAAAAAAGTAGAAACAGTTGTGCAAGTCAAATGCTAGTTTTTCGTCGGGGCTTAAAGTCATAATGTGTTTTATAAACCGTTTTTACAATATATTGTTTAAGCGGCTTTCAAGCCTTTGTTTGGCAAACTGTTATACGTACAAACACTGCAAAAGAACTAACGTGACATTGCATAGGTCATGTAAATTTCTAGTACTCGTGGACGCAAATTCGTTTGCGTTCATCTTCTATTATTTAATAATTAGGTTGGTTATGCATTGCTGTAAACCCAGAGTTTTAGAACAAAAAATGAGTGGTTTATCGGGTTTGGAGAAATTACAAAAATAACTCAAACAAAATGTCGTGGATAAATGCCTCGTTCGAGCACTTTGCAAAATTGTAGTTAAACCAGTTAAACTCGTGTTCAAAATAGGCAAAGTTATGCGTAGTTGGGCGTCTTTTACCATTCAACAGCCAATAATGCTAACGTTTGATAATTGAATATTTCGTTTCCAATTTTTCCAGTCATCATTATACTCATACGTAATTAGAATTGGGCACTGAAATTTAGTGTAGTAAATAGCGCATAAAAGAGTGCAAACAGCCATAAAAATTAAACAAATTATTGCTCATATTTTTGTACAAGAACTCTTAATAGAATTGATAAGTTTTAATAAGAACAACAATTTACAATGTAAATTTAAAGGGTAACAGGGTGTTGTGGAATCCAGTACTTGGTTAAATTACAATAGGTTGTTTTTTAAAGTTCTACCTCTAAAATGTCATTTCCCACGGGGATCGTTAATAAAATTATTGTTATT
>JAIQCH010000209.1:0-14313 GCA_029691765.1 Entomobrya proxima
TGGTGAAAAGAACTTACATGAAAGAGGCTTAAATTCGGATAAAATTGTGACTGCTGGAGATTATGTAAAACTTGAACACTTGCTGATAATCTATATATTGCTAGTTTTACTTTGGGGGTTAAGTGGTGCAATTTTCATTGCAGAAGTAATTTATACGTTATGCAACCCGAAAAAGCTCGATGAAAAACGTTTCTGTTGGCATTTGATTTGCAAGATGCAAGCAAGAAGGTGCACTTGTACTAAAACCAAAACTATTAAACACACCGTTAAGTGACAATTATTCAATAAAAATATTACACTAATTAGTAATGTAAATGTATTATACTCTAATTTTTTCTTTCAAGTATGTATAGTATTTTTTAATAAGTAAAAAATATTTAAAATATTTGGCAGCGCAGTGAAATAACACATCTATGAAAGGTGCTCGCTAATTTAGCAATGTAATGGAGACAGTTGAATAACAAGTGGAGTTATAATATTTTATTAGCCGTCAGCTTCATGTTAATTCTAAAAAGAAATTATAATTCACAATAATGAACGTTATCCGCTCTAAACAGCACCTTTTGATTTCATGTCAATCTTTGGCTTCTTTGTTGACCCTTTAGCTGATGTTGTCTAGTAAAATGAGGTTTTAAAATTTATTTTATTATTATTGCATCTATTGGTTAGTAGTTGTTAAATTGTATACCTTAGCAAGTCCTATCAAAACTGTAAGAAGGAACAGAATTATCATATTTGTTGGAAAAGCCTTCATAGTAGAGAAAAATTCAATTTGATGAAACTGAATTTCGGAGGAATACTGTCAAGTTGGTTTGCTGGAATATTTGTCACAAAAAGGAGTGTTTGAAATTATAATCTATAAAATATAATTATATACAGTCTGTACACTCTAAAGACGTTGTCTAACCTTAAACAAGTTGAGTACAGATTGCATCCAGAACGTAAATAGATGAAAAAAATATGAAGCTATAGCTCTGCTAACGACTAATTTTTATTAGTATCAGTAACGATAAATCATTCAATTGTCTTCCAAACATAAAGGCTTTATGTAATCGCAAGAAATTGAGTTTGGACCACATCATAATTTACACCACAATAGGCAGAAATACATAGCATCAACCAAAATTGAATTGTTTAGCATTGATTACATTTTAGGTTCATTTCAGTTACAAGATTTATCATCTTTTTAACCATTGAAAAAAATTGGCGTAATACGTTAAAGTGATATCTTCACTAAACCACTCAGATTGACACAACTATAGAATTGTGGTTCAGATAGAACTGGTCTTAGTTTTAGTCAGATTCTGTTGATGCTCCGGGTTTGGTAATCGGTGAATGTTCCGAAAACACGTCAGGTGCCTCCCTGTCTATGAATTGTTGGTATGAAGGCATATCTTAAAATGATTCAAATTTGACAGTTTGAGTAAGCTACATGCGACAAACAAATATTCCCTGAAACTATAATTTCTAGAAGATTCTTCGAAACACTTAATTTGCAGTTGATACTGATTTTACTTATGCTTATGAAATAAAATATTCATAAATGTTCGTTAAAATGCTTGAAATAACTTCATGTTCAGGTTTTTTGGGTTGGTGTAGTTTGTCAAAGATTCTTATTTAAACATGTTACTCAACATCTTGTGATTTCGCGCATTACAACGCTACTTACTATTGACGTTTTTGTAAAGTTTACATAGAAATTACATGGAAATTGTAATTCACAATAATATAAGTTATGCTGTTTAAACAGCACCTCTTGATTTGACGTCCAGCTTTGGCTTTTTTGTTGGCTCTTTGGCGGATGTTGTAGTCTAGTAAAAGAATTTAAAAAAATACTTTATATTATTTTAATTATTGATTATTGCTGTTGAAAAAGTATACCTTAGCAAGTCCCAGTAAAACTACAAGAAGGAACAAAAGCATTAGATTTGTTGGAAAAGTCTTCATGGTTGAGACAAACTGAATTCGAAGAAATTCAACGTCAGAGAAATATTGACAAGTTGATTTACTGGCAATGTTAGAAAAAGCTTGCCTTATATTACTATCTATGAATTGTGCAGTCTGCAAATCGTAAAGACGTCGTCTCACTTTAAGTAAGTTGAGTACCGATTAAATCCTAAACGTAAGTAAATGAAAAATTATGAAGCAAGTCGCTTAAGCAACAAATAAACTACGCTTTTTATTAGTATTTGTATCAATAAACCTTCCAATTGTCTGGCAGAACATAAATATTTTATGTTTTCAAAATAAAGGAGTTTACTTTGCATCAATATTGAATCATGGAGTTGACAATAGGTAGTTATTCATGGCATCAATAAAAATATAATAGACTAGCACATATACATGTGGAAAAATACTTACAGGTATATGCGATTCTAGATGATTCATAGAACATGGGTATATATAAATATACACATCACACAAAGACATGCGTAAAAATTGTCACAGATAAGACCTAATAGCATGACAATTTAGCAAAGTTTCAGCCGCCAACTCCTTATTCTCATTGAGTTACAGTTCAACATGTCGATTTTTGATGCTCAAAATTCACACTTTTGTAATTCCTCTTCGGACAACTTGAAACTTATTGTGGAATATACCCAACGTATGTGTGTTAAATATATGCAAAAAATTTGGAATTACAAAGAACTTCTAATTTTTAGTGCTCATCACTCGGGTTTACTCTATGCTATTCATCGACCACATATTTCAAAGCGGGTGCGGTAATTCACAGCCAACAATGCACTACCGACAAAATCTATAAAACAAGCACAACAAGTAAAACGACCCTGCGTTTTGAGTAAGTTTGTTCTTATTCCGTGTAGACAAGAGTTAGATGAAGCGTTTGGCGAGACAATCAACTCCACCGACTTCACGTGCACTTTTGCAACATTGGGCCATCACCGTTTATATCTTTGAAATTGATGACAATTTTTTCAAACTCTACCCGCCATAATCCGGTTTTATTGAAATCAGTTTTGCTTTCTCTATATTTTGCCCAATGGTTATAGTATTAAAAATAGCTTTGCTATGATTTATCTTTTGCTGTTTTGCTAGTCTAGTTTTGCTATTACGTTTTATATGTGATTACACATCCGTTCCAACGGGTTCGTGCACGATAAATCAATAAAATAAAAGTTGGTGTCTTAAATGTAGATATGAAGTGCATGTACAGACTCATTCAAGTTCTTTAATGTTAGAAGATTTTATACAATATGTGTGCTGGCTACAATTAAAATTTTGGTTTGTTGGTGGTCATTTTGTCTCTTCCTGTTGCTGATCTTTTTTCCGATGGACGCGGAAATTTGGGAGACATGATAATTGGAACAGTTTGAGGCGTTAGATTCAGTTAGGAACCATTTTGCATCGATGGGAACCATTTTAAGACCACTGGTTATTTTGTAAAATTTATTATCATTTCTATCAAAATCCTAAACGGGTAAAACCAATGCTTCCAGTACCTGGTATGAAAATGTATCATAAAAATAAAGAGCATGAATTTCAACAAAAAAATAGAAAGAAATGCACGCGCCAAATCAAGTATTCCCTGAAATTCCCCTTTCTGATAGGATCCTTTAAACAGTTTCTCTTTGAATACTTTGCAGCAGGTACTGCACTTACTATTTTATGCAACGCCAATGATTCGTTATGGTGCTTAAATGCTTTTCACGAAATCAATTTAAGTTCAAGCTTTTGGGATTGTTGTACTTCAAGACTTTTATTGGACCATGTCATTATATACCATGCTAGCTCTTCCTCCTGTAAGCTATGCACCTCTTTGTTTCACGTCAAGCTTTGACTTCTTTTGTGGTTCCTTAGCGGATGTTGTTGTCTAGTAACACAATTTTTGTAACATACTTCATACTGTTTTAATTATTTAATTAATAGTTGTTGAAAAAGTTTTGTATACCTTGGCAAGTCCCAGCAAAACTACAAGAAGGAACACGAACATCATATTTGCTGAAAAAGTCTTCATGGTTGAGCTAAATGGAATTTGGTGAAATTGAATTTCCGAGAAATATTATTAAGATGCAGATGGCTTGCTAGCGATGTCAAAGATAAGGCTTCTCCGAAATATTTTCTATCAAATGTGAAGTCTGCAAGTCATATAGACGACGGCTCATCGTAAGCAAAATGAGTACCGATTGAATCCAATACGTCAATAAATGAAAAACCTTGAAGAATAAAAACCTTATCGGTAAATTTTATTACGACTTGTATCAATAAATTTTCCAATTGTCTGGTAAAATATAAACGTTTTATGTGATCATAATAAATAAAGTTTGCATAAGATCATCATTGAATTATTCAGCCGACAATAGGTAATTACTTATTTACGACATTGATAAAAATGGGGTATATTAGTACGTCTAAATGGAAAAATACTGACAGGCAGACAGGAATACGGATAACTAGATGTTTTAGCATCGACTAGACAAGATTACATTTTAATTTGCTTTTGAATATCAAAACGTATCACTGTAAATGCATTTGTTATTATGTATATATTCACAAGGGTTGTGATTTCACATTTTTAATCATTTATAAATTGGAAATATAGAATGGTACAATGACATGAGATCATCAGTTTAGCCAATAATATCTACACAACAGTTGAAATAGGGTATAAATGAAACTTGCTCTTGTTTTAGTAATAGTTTATGGTTCTGATACTAATTATTCATTTAGGAATTTGTTTGCTCATGTTATAACATTAGAAAGTAATTTGTTTTTATAACGATTGTACACTTTTTGAACATTCTAATCTTTCTAACGTCTTATATTATAAGTTCATTGTAATTTGTGGTAGTTAATTTTTAACAATATTTAGTAAGTTTATGAAACTTATAACATTCACTCTGTTTCCACTAGAATTATGCATGATATTTGTATTTTAAGATTTTTTGGGAAACTTACAGCTACTTTTATATTTGCGCTTACTTTTTAAATATCTCTTTTTGCATTTCTTTGTGTGTCTGGATTAGAACTAAAACCTTCAGAAAGAAAGTATTTATACAATTTTGCCTTTACCATTAGACCACTTAGCTTACTACTAAATGTCACAAAAGCTTTAGTTATCTTAAGTCTTTTTGACCTTTGATATTCACCTTAATTTCATTTGTCTTTTATACTATTTGTCATACTTTCTGCGTACGGGGTTTGTAGCACTTTTGAAGAAACAACAAGTCTATGTATCATAATAAGTAATATATATTTAAATAAATTATGCAGAACTGCCGAACAAGTAGTGTTGATTATATTCTTAATTATTACTGACTTTCAAAATGCTTAAAATTAAACTTACAATAGCATCGGCTAGCTTAATGCTATCAATATGAAAGTATGCATGAATCTCAAGTTGCATGTATAAAAGATAAATAAAGCATTTACATTTTTTCAATTATTGTGCTTAGACATAGTAGATATAATACCATATCAATATAGGTATAGTAGGTATAGTAGTATAGTAGAAGTAATATAGTATTTGAAATCCAAAATTTTCACCTACAGACTGATTTATACTTAATCATTTAAAACAACCATTTTCATTACCTAAATAAATGCAATTTGGTGTGCAGCTTCACAGTACTTTTACAAGTGGAAATTGTGACGCAAGCTTGCTCCAAATATTGTATCGTTTAATGATTTCATCATTGAATTGTATCGTTAAAACAAGGGGTTCACTCCTTAGCCGAGTTTACGAGAAATAAGACCATGGACACAGCAAAGCAGAGAAACTGAATGCAAAATTAAATTAGTAGGCCATTATTTGTTCTGTGCATCAGGAATAATGAAGGACTGTTTTATATTAATACCTTGAACACAAAGAGTTCGTCAATGACAAAATTTCCTTCCCCAAGTGCAAATGGCTCCCTTTTCAATTCCTTCAGTAGTGTTTTTACTTTGAATTCCAACTGTCCTACCTGAACCTTTCCAGTGCCTTGTGACCAGTTTTCAATCCATTTTTCGCATACAGTATTCTATATATAACAACAACAAAAACGTGTGTATTATCAGTACCTGAATTGCATATATATAATTTTTAAGAAAAATAGCAATAAATTGTTTTCATACATAGCGATGAGTGAGAGCAGCATCAATGTAGGCATACATGACTTTTGCCATGGTAAACAACATCCAGAATAGAACAGTGTTGGATGAGTTCTTTTCCAAGCAAACGGACATGAAGAATGCAAAAAACAATTCATTGCAGGCATGAAGGATTTTCAGAAGTGTTCCAAATGCCCAGTTGATGTCCAAAGCCAGATCTTTTGCCTTTCTGTAAGTTTCCCAGTGAGTTCCCATTTGTCTCGCATCCTCGTCTGTAACTTCAGATAGTGGTATGTTTGCAAATCGATAAATGCATTTAACAAACAGGCTGATATTACGACCAAATGTGAAAGCCAGTATGAAGAATGTGTCTCGAATTGAAAGCAACTGTATTCTGCTAGCAAAGTCCCCAAGCAAACCGAGCGTTCCCATGATGATTGAAGCCGCATTTAATTTGGTTCCATAATTCTCTGAGTAGTACACGCTACTATCTGTTCCGTTTACTGGTGGCTGTATTTTCCAATCTAACAATGTTTGCGCAACGAGTGCCGAATTCCCCAGAATGCCGGTTTCAACAAATTCATCGTAAAGCCGATTACTGAAAATGGTCTTGCCTAAAGATGCTATCCAAGTGATCACTCCAAATACCACAACCCAAATGACTACTTTTTTAGCAACTGGTCTGTTTCCTCCATTTTTGGTTGCAGCAACATCATCAATGTGCTCTTCGTAATCTTCAATCGAGCCAAGTGCAAATCCGATTCTTTTGGGCCAGAAAGTCCACAAGTATATCCAAAAGCAACGAACCAATATAGTAGTAGCATAGTATCCAAAATCCACAAATGTAGCCGGTTTTCGGTCATCAAGAAATCTCAGGAAGTTGTACTTTGCATTGACTCCAGAATCAAATAAAGCAAGCAATGCAAGGGTCCAAAACATGGTCTAAAATGTAAAAATAATGGCTGCTTACAAAGTTAAATAACGCGTATTCATGTTTGCATTTAGAGTGCGTGCATGCAGTAACTTTTTGTGTATTGTCATAATGCATAGTAAGCATAGTCACAGTAAAAATGAAAAAAAAAGACATTGAGTAACAAGTGTACTTTAAACATCACAAATAAATTTATGTTTAGAAACGTAATAACATATCACCCTTGAAATGAATGATCACGCATAAATTTTGAAGATATCTACAAGGATTTTGGAGACTTTTCATATTGAGCTGAGATTGGGTACTAAATATGTTCCGAAATGCTTGAAATTTCAACGGGCTTAACTAAGTTCTTTGCAGTTGTAAGACTACTTAAAGCTTGCCATAATATATTTAAAATGTTACAAAAAATGTTTTTACCGCAGAAAACGAGTAATTTTATATAACATGATAGATTTTTACGTATTTGGAAATGTGGTGTCTGAAATGCACCCTGCTTGTCACAATATTTATTTACAATATAGTAATAAGATATATCTCAACGTGTTTATTTTCTCAAAAATATAAACTCGACATGATCTTAAAACCTGAATCAAATATTAATAAATGGCGTGCACGCAATGTAGTAGGTGCACTACTACACTTTTACGTTTTCAGCTAAAGCAACGACTTTTTTGAAAAATAATAAAATTAGACAAAGGTTACCTTTTGCACGTAGTGAAAAATCTTCCACCAATTTTTTTGCCTTTCATGCTGACCGTATTCCACCAAGTACTCAGTTTTGTAAGGAACCAGGCACGAGTAATAAATAAAATCCAAGTAAGTGTGAAGATAACGGGGCACTGGATCAGGTATCCATTCGTCATCTGCTGCTTCTTCTTGCTGTTGTCGAATTCTTTCTTTTCGAATCAGTCTTGACCTTGGTTGACCAGAAGTGGAAGAACGAGCATGATGAATTTTACTTGAAGGTCGTGATTCCAATCCAATTGGGCTTTTTTCAGTAGAAGAGCTGGATTCACCCACTTGACCTTGAACTTTAACTGGAGGTAAATTAGACTTTTCGTCAAGTGATACCAACGACATAGAACTGATAGAACCATATTCTTCAGATACACTAGTGCACTTTGACAGGGGCAAAATGGCAGGTTGTGAGCGCTTTTTTGGTTTAATGATAAAAATGTCTGACTCTTTAGACTTGTCTGTTTGGAGTGGAGAATCTTGGTACCAAGCCGAACAGCCTGGTTGTGGTTGATCACTCATTGTTATGATATATTTAAAAATAACACTAACTACCTTAATTATTGACAAGTATTTGTTTCTAAATGATTTTGATGTCACAACTTCACAAATTAGATTAAAATTTATTTAAGCTACTTTAAATAACCAGAAACGCATATTATTGACTTACTACTACTTGACTGTTCTGACTTAATTATTTAATTAATTAAACTTTTTTACTTTCACTTTAATATATTGATTCATAATTGTTTTGTGTTAAAACTTAAAATGTTTCCAAAAAATATTTTGTCAGATATCTTAAATGTCTTCGTACACATATAATTTATTCGCAACTAAATGTCTTATTTAGTAAATAAAGTAAATGCTTTCACCATTAACTAATAATTGTCCAGTAACTGCTTGTGAGTTAAAACTTAAAAATACTTTCAGAAGTGATTTAAGCTGCTTTAAATTTTCAACGTACGTATATAATCGATGACTAATTAATAGTCAAGTGTAACCTAGTATTTGATCAGTAAATTAATCAAGCACCTTTCACAAAATTTAATTTGCACTCTCGTTATTGCTTTATTATTTTCGATTCTTTTAGTTGCTTCAAGCACCCATGTACGCATCCTACTGATGACTATTTGCTGCTGTGGGACAACTTTTCATTTTCATGGAATGGAGCGCAATAGAAAAAAGCTTTTCATATTTGTGGTTTAACGTTAATACTATACAAACTAGTGATAAATATAATATTATACCAAGCTTCTTCATTTTTACACGGGAAAGAAAATTGAACAGGACCGGCAAAAGTGCGTCTATACTATACTATACGAATAATAATCTACTTACTCGGTCTGGAAAGTAATATCCTATCGTACGTACACCAGGAAATTGTTCTGTTACTGTAAAGCTATTCTATACCAGCAATAGGGGAAATGCAAATTTGTGGATGAAAAGGTGTTCCAGTTTTAAAACATGCATGTAATGCAGCTATCAGTGACGTCAAATGAATCATATCACAAGACTCGAGTACTTAGTGTTAAAGTAACTGCTGTCTTGTTGCTTGCAAAAAAGCAAACATTATATGGCAAGGTGATTCTGGTCTGGTCTAAATAAAAAGACAACAAACCCTACCGCCGAATTATGTTTTTGTCAATATTAGTCATTGCAACGCATCATGAGAAATGACATATAGTACACAACGTTGGCTTTCACTTTTTCATAGATAGAATATAAAGCAATGAGTAATGTAAGCACAAAAGTGTAAGCAAAGCGCGTAAACCATCCAATACCTTCATACAACTTGCCCACTCCTGGCGGTTTCGGCGTGTCCAGTACTTAACTCTTAAGAACAAGTTATTTGCTCATTGCGAATGAGTCCTTTTAATACTGTAAAAGTAAGTGGCGCATAAATAAATTATTTATGATAAATATTTATAACCTTTTTCGAATAAAATGGAACTCAATCTGATTTGCATTTTTATTTACTTGTTTAATAAAAATAAAAGTCATATACACAAATAACGTAAGTAAAACTGCATACAATTATTTTCTGGAATGTGGACATTTTTAGTGTGTTTTAATTAACTCTCTGAAAACAAAACAAAAGCAAGTACGAAAATAAATAATATTCTGGTTCATTTAGATGCTTACTGCATGTCATGAAAACTCACAAAAAACACGTTTTCGAGCAGCTTTCATACTTTGTTTACCAATAGTGCTAAAATAGCAATACAATGGAGAAAGGCAAGCAATGGTGTACACCAGTGTAGCCATTTACGTAACCAAGCACAATGGAAAGGAAATCGTATAAGTTTGCATTAAAGTATACATCCTGGAGGTGAGACTATAACATTGTATTAGTTATCAGCATCATTCAGGCAAACAACACAACTACATTGCTTCATGTCGTTGCTAAGCACGTACGCTAATATTATCGTCATTATAAAAAATATGCAGCGTTGTAGTAGATCCATAGCTTTACATACAAAGTTTGTTTTACAAACGGAAGTAAATATTATGAAATACTGAAAATATGTGGAGAAAACCAGCCGGAAGATACTGAAAATCTGTTCAACCTTGGAACTTGTAAACGTTTGCCGTGATTGGAATTTAAAGTATCTTATAACAAGCATAATTCGGATGAATGCTGCAAGAACCATCAAAACTTTTTATATGAGTGAGTTACATTGTAGTATTTGTTAGGAAATACGCCGCATGTTTTCGTAAAGCACTGTAAAATTGTTTGATGCTAGAAACCCTTTCATTGTATAAAAACAATGAAAATTTCTATAGACTTTGGAAGAACGTTGTTGAAGTATGTTGTTTAAATATATGATTTTAAGTATTGTGAACAATAAAGAGTTACTGTAGTTTGATTCAAAAGCTAAACACACGAAGGCCGCCGTGTCCTTGATAAAATAGATACGCAAAACACAATGGTTTGTATTATTTTAAATTGTGTCTTCGACTGTTTGTACTTCAATTAGTTACAACAATACTACCTTAACGTGTATCAGTACGCATTATCAACCAGCCTACCAGAATACGAGTAAAATGTTTATATTCCATCCAAAATCCAGGTCTAGGTTATGCAATCTAGCACACAAACACCGAAAAGGTCCTGAGAAAACGTTGTTAGTGTTTGTTATTAAATTTTCCAAATTCACAAAGCTTTTCTTATCAAGAATCAACAATTTTGAATACAGAAAACCTTCAATAAAGTACTCTGTAAACTTATTGATAATAGGTCATAATTGATAAGAACATGCACGAGAAATTCTGTTGTTAAACGGTCTCGTTCCTTAACGTCATACTTTGACTGTTCATTTGAGTCATGTATATATTTACGTTTACAATAATATTTTGCTTTGCTTACCTTGTATTTGTTACAGTAGTTTCTAGTTTTGATTTTAGTAAAGAATGTCATACAAACAATGAAGTGGAATCTAATCTTCTATTTCAAGCTTTAAAAACTGTTGACTTTCAGGGAAAGGTTTTTCGAGTAACTTCACAAAAGCTCTCCAGCAATGCCGTGCTATACCAAACAAAATCTGGAACATGGCATCTTCAAAACGGAATCTTTAGCTATGGCATACAAAGTTTAATGAAGAAATTCAACTTCTCCGTATCCATTCTTGCCGCAGAGAGCGCTGGATATCTTAATACCTCAACAGGAATCTGGACTGGAGCAACAGCAGATATTATTGAAGGTCGAGCTGACATTGCACTAACCGTCGCCAGAAACTACGACAGGAATCTAGTAGTCGACTTTTCGGCACCGGTGACTTATGTGTGGATAACTTTTACAACGGGACATGCGCGTCCACGGTATTCATGGAAATCGGTTTACCGCCCTCTTCAACCGAAAGTTTGGTACATGGTTATTTGTGCAATTGTAGTTAGTTACTTGGCGACATATGTTTTTGTAAAAAAGTTTAGAAGATCCGACACCGTTTTCTTTTACATTGCAACATTACTTGAGCAACAACATTTTTTCTTGCGGCAGAAACATGGATCCCTGTTGTGCATATTAGTTGTCTCCTGGTTGTTATTTAATTTGCTAATAATTACGTCATGCAGATCCAAACTAATTACCAAACTAAGGTTCCCAGAGTTGGACACTCCTCCAAACACTTTCTGGGACATTGGAAAATCACCTGCTTCAAAATAAAACCTAACTTTAAGTAGTTCAGGTGGCTCAAACATTGCATTGTTTAAAAGTTCCTCAAGCCCTTTGCTTAAAACCATTACCGCTCGCATTAGAGTTGAACCAGACGATGCAGTTTGTATGAAACGTGGACTAGGAACAACGCGGGAAGTATGCATACTATGGAATCACAACGCGGAGTATTTGACACATAAGTTGTTTAGCAACCGGAAAGTATACCAGCGCAAGCCATTTGTAAAAATCACGGATTTGCTTTTCTTCATGGAACATGATTTCGCGTTTCAAAAAGGTTCGGATTTGCATACGCCGTTTGATCATGTTTTATACACTGTAACATCTACTGGATTGGCTAAAAAATTGATAGAAATGAGTTTGCAGTCTGCAAGAGAGCAACAGACAAATGAAGGAGTGCAAAATGTATCAAACCAGCAACCAAACGATGTACGCAATACACTTCGATGGGAACAATTTGTGGGACTTTGGTACATTTTGGTGATAGGCAACATATGCAGCGGATGTGCGTTTTTAGTAGAAGTTTTGTACAGTTTTTTGTGCTAACATGGTGACTAGCGTAGAGTAAATAAGCTTTCTTTATTGTTTCCTACCTCAATTTGAAAATTTGAATCATTGTGGATAAATTTTGATAAAACAGTTGTTCATATCATAAATTGATTAAGAATTATAAATAGCAGTTTTTCCAGAATAAAATTGGGATGCAACTTATAAAATACACACAAATGCGCTTGCCTTCATGTCACGCGCATTTGTAAATACTGTTACAAGATATCGGTTTTCTGCTTGTACCTAAAACAGTTTACGAGGACATGTAGGTTGGAATAAAACTATGTTTAATAAATACATCTTAAAGGCTTAAAAGTTTTGATACATATACTTCTACAAAAAGCGAACAAAAATGAAAACAAAACCCTTCCATTTTATACATAACAGCATTCGTTTCAAGCTATTTCATATCCATTTAACTCCAATATTATGTAACTTAGCTATTTACAAAGTCAACTTATTTTGCTACAAAAACATTTGTAAACCTTTCGATACCTCACACATTTAATCAACAAATAGTGTATTCACTACAAAATGAAATATTTATAAAAGAATTCCATCTACAGTTCTAGCAATTAAACCTTCATAAAACGTACATTTGCTATGCTTCTTAAGGACAAAGCTTTCCCCACATTTGAGTGAGGTAGACTTCATGGCTTTTAAACGTTTGCTATTGTACTTTCTCTTGTATAATGAGTACCACCCATTAGCATTCTTTGAATAATTTTGTTCCAGTAACTTTTCAGTATTGTCTTTGCACTCGGTTAAAAACGGAAATACCAAGTACACCACCAGTATATCCATTGTTCCACAAGTTGGTATTACCCAATACACAATTAACGGTATCCTAGAAAAATGTTTAATGCTACTTATAATACATACCGCAATTATGAAGAAAAACGTGCCCAGAAATATTTGTAACATTTGTGACACAGCTGTATCCATTACAGCAACAGACAACTTTACACGTGTATACCAACGTAAGAACATGTCAACGCTGAGATGTTGTAGAAGGTCAATACATTTCGTAAGCAATTCTAGCCAATAGAATACTAAAGTTACACACGTTGCATAAACCCGAGTGGCTTCAATCATACACCACATTCCCAAAATGTGGCGAATTATTGTAGAAATCATGTGGATTCTGTAACATATATCCGAGGACTCCACTGCACATGAATACGGATGCACAAAGTATGTGTACAGGTTATACCATGGGTCAATATTATGTAGTAGTGCAAAAGGCGAAGTGAGCACTGCTATCAGCCGAAGAACTTTCAATGTTGCTTTGATAAAAATGCTGATTTGCTTCCAAACTTTATTTTGAGTACCCATCTTTTCCTCGGAAATGTGCAAAGCTATAAACAAAAAGTTGACTTAAACAAAATACCAACTATTTATGCTTTTATATATTGTTTTTACGTACCTAGTTGAGTGTAAGTGTGCCTCAATGCACGAAATCCTGTAGTGATATCTTCAAGATATGTCACATGAATAGTTGTTGTTAAGAGCACATATATTCCAAGAGGAAAGAAAACTGCAGATAGCACAACATTTTTTATGTCAAACAAAGCAAAATGAGATACGGTAAACGCAAGAGATCCTACACCAACAAAACCCATAATAAGGAAAACGCTACAAAACCAGCCTAAATAAAAACTTAATCGAAACTGAGATTTATAAAGCTCTTCAACTGGATCCCATTCTAGTATACCAGTTGGAAAAAAGCGATACACCTTGTAGAGTAAGGTTACACAGGAACCTATTTCAATTTGAAAATATTTCGGAGCCATGATGGGTGGCTTTTTATAGCTACAAGGCTTTGGTACTGACGATAGCGTGTACTAAATAAGACTAAATGCTTTTGCGCTCA
>JAIQCH010000210.1:0-14278 GCA_029691765.1 Entomobrya proxima
TTATGTGTTTACTAAATTATATTGAACCTGCTCAGTGTTTATGTGTTTACTAAATTATATTGAACCTGCTCAGTGTTTATGTGTTTACTAAATTATATTGAACCTGCTCAGTGTGTTTACTAAATGTTTACTAAAGCATAAATATAAATTGATGGTCGGAGCTTTAGAAATGTCAAAAACTTCCGATTGAATTCGGTTTAGATTGAGATTGTGTGCGCATGTGTCCTACGGTTTATGTTGGCAACTAGGTACGCGATTAAAATACAAGACGGGTGGGAGTAAGTTTCGTATATGACATTTATTTGTAAGTCTACGCAAAATTGATTTTCTGTACGAGTATGGCCTGCATACCTAAAGACATTTAGGACTAAACATTAAGATTCATCAACTTTGCAGCATGTCTGTTATAATTTAGCAAATAATCAAATAATGTAAATATAAACATATAACTGAAATAGTCTCCACACAGTACAATTAATGTACTAAAATATAAGCATTTGACGTCATTATATTCCCGTTGTAAGATTGTTTCTATCTCTGGTACAAAATCAAAACCCCAACACCATTCAAATGTTTCAAATGTTTCCTGTGTGTGCGATGTGGGGAAAATCACGTAGATACTGAGAACTAATCGGACTATATTGTATTTTTAAACCTAGCTCAAAGTTTACATTCACTCAAGCATTGATACACTTAAGTAAGTTTGGCTTACACGGAAAAGCTGTGCATTTACTTTACTCATTAGAAATTTTATAAATGAGGGATAACTTTGTACAACTTTATCACAGAGTTCGTAAAAGGTATTATGCAAACTTTTTGAACACCTGGTACACCAGTTTTGCCTATTGTGGTAAGCACAAGATACGTAAAATAAATAGCGTAAATAATATTCAGCATGGTATCCACACATAAATTGACTTGTAAAAGCAAAAATAAGTGTGTAACAGCGTGTAAATTACTTCAGTTGAGTTAGTTACTTCTAAAGGCTTCAGCGGAAGACAAAAATATTAAGAGTCTAAACATTACACTTTTGCGAAGACTGCCGCTTCTACAGACATGTAATTTTTGTTAGCTCGCTTGGATAAGTTGACTTGTTTATGTTAATAATTAGATTTGGTTTAGTGCATTAAAAAATCTGACAGAGTGATCCTGGAAAATGGAAGAGAATGGAACAGACCGAAACAACGCGGTAAAGTGTGAAATCTGCAGCAAAATCTGTCGGTCAAATTTGCAGTTAAAGATACATATGGCAGTGCACATGAAGCAAAAACCCTTTCATTGCAAGCCATGCAACAAGACCTTTATGATGGCTAGAAGTTTAAAAAACCATAACGACGCAGTGCATTTGGATAAAAAGCCATTTAAATGTACTCAGTGTGAGAAGCGTTTTGCACTCAATGGTACTCTAACTAAGCACAAAAGGGTTCACAGTGGTGAAAAACCATTCCAGTGCACTCTTTGTACAAAGAAATTTGCTCAGAAGGAACTTCTATATCAACACTTACGACGCCACACCGGCGAGGAAATCTACAAATGCACACAATGCAGTGAAATATTTAAAACCAAGATGAATCGTGATTGGCACGTCACCTGTCATCAAGGTACAATTTTAAGCACATTTTAACACTGAGCATTTTTTTTCAAAATCTCCAACATTTTTCCTCATACTCTCCAAAACATGCCAAACTTTTAGGATAGATAAAATGGCATGTTAAACTCACAAATCTGAAGTACTAGCGCGAGATGTAGTCATAATTCGAAAAAATCGCAAAAATATTGAAAAAAGTGAGGCGCCCCAGCAGAACATCTGTAACTTTTTTGTCTTACAACAGAAATCTACCAAACTTTGCAAGCATATACACTACTAAATATGCTATTTTGCTGCGGAGTATCAAGTTGCCACGTTGAGTTTGGAGAAAGTTACAGAAGAATATTTGCAAAATTTTGATTTTTCATGTCAAAAAACTTAACCTACCAACCACTAAAAATAAGTATTTTCAGAAATTGAAAGAATGGCTATAATACCTGCAATATAGTGTAATAACTGCCACAAGTCGCATGTAAAAATCTCAAACCACTGTGAAGAAATCCGGGGTTAAGTACAAAAAAACGTGAAATTTTCCTGTATAATTTTGGCAAGTTTTTTTGAAAAGTGTTTGAAATTTTGTTTTTTCAACCTTTGCTGTAGAGCAGTTTGTGCTGTAATGTTATTGGAAAGATTTACTCGATTCTGACTTTTGAGTAAAAAGTTATGACAATTTCAAATTTGTTTGTTGCATTGGCAAGGATCACAACTTGAGATATTTCAAAATATCATAACTTTTTACTCAAAAGTCAGAATCGAGTAAGTCTTTCAGATAACATTACAGCACAAACTGCTCTACAGCATAGATTGAAAAAACAAAATTTCAAACACTTTTCAAAAAAAGTTGCCAAAATTATGCAGGAAAATTTCACGTTTTTTTGTACTTAACCCCGGATTTCTTCACAGTGGTTTGAGATTTTTACATGCGACTTGTGGCAGTTATTACACTATATTGCTGGTATTATAGTCATTCTTTCAATTTCTGAAAATACTTATTTTTAGTGGTTGGTAGGTTAAGTTTTTTGACATGAAAAATCAAAATTTTGCAAATATTCTTCTGTAACTTTCTCCAAACTCAACGTGGCAACTTGATACTCCGCAGCAAAATAGCATATTTAGTAGTGTATATGCTTGCAAAGTTTGGTAGATTTCTGTTGTAAGACAAAAAAGTTACAGATGTTCTGCTGGGGCGACTCACTTTTTTCAGTATTTTTGCGATTTTTTCGAATTATGACTACATCTCGCGCTAGTACTTCAGATTTGTGAGTTTAACATGCCATTTTATCTATCCTAAAAGTTTGGCATGTTTTGGAGAGTATGAGGAAAAAAGTTGGAGATTTTGAAAAAAAATGCTCACTAGATTTGTTGTCCTTAAACTAAACATCTTTTACTGATTCGTAATAGCAATCCACCAGAAGAGTTCAGGATGTATGTTTTGTGCTCGTCGTTTTATGACACAGTTCAGTCTCCATTCACATATTCGTTCGCACATAAACGAGAGACCTTTTCTCTGCTCAACCTGCCTAAAAGAATTTAGTGAGAATCATAACTTAACTGCCCACATGAAAGTAGTATATTCCAAGGAAAAACCTATCTCGTGCGATTTGTGTAAAAAGACGTTCAAGAACAAAGCTTCTATGCGGCAACATCTGAAAACCCACTTGGGCGAGAAGCCCCACAAATGCGGAGTCTGCGGAAAAGAATTTATTACAAAGGCTCACATGAAACAGCATGCTCTCACACACTCTATTGAAAAACTGTACAAATGCGACAAGTGCGACAAGTCATACCGACACCCCGCTGGTTTAAAGCAACACAACAGGCTAGCTCATTCTGAATTGAAACCATGGAAATGCAACAACTGCGATAAAATGTTCAAAAAAAGAGGGAATTTAGTTGAACACGAAAGAGTTCACAGCGGTGAAAGACCGTTCCAATGTGGCGATTGTAATTATAAATTTACCAACCGATCTAACTTAAGGAGGCATATGCTGTGCAAGCATAAGACAAAATAGGCGTTGTGAACGAATCATAATGTGCGTCGTACCCTACCCATTGCTCGGAAATGACTTGTATAAACAACACATATTTACGCAACAGAATATTTCCTAAAGACGCCTTTCATTTTGAACGTAACGCGACCTGGCAAGGGGTCTCCCGATTTTATTGTCATGACTACCAAATATGTGTATTAGGGTAGTGAGCACCCTGGTGAAGTTTCCCATGGCAACGCCTTATAGTTTGTGAGATAAGGCTCCTCAAAGTTGAGTTCGTAGAAACACGATAACTCCTACAGGTTTTATCCAAATTTCCCGAGTAAGGTATCATTCGACTCCTAATTAAATGGACTTTTCCTGACTTCTTTTAGTTTTTCGAAAATTTTTTTCTAATATGCTCTTTTAGCAATTTTTTAAAAAATTTCATTTAAAAAGTTGGGAAAATGAATGAATTTGCAAAAACTAAAAAAAGTCAGGAATAGACCTTTTTATAAGGAGTCGACTGATACCCCGTTTGTAAAAACTGAATAAAAGATGTGGGAGTTATCATGTTTCTACGAAATTCGAATGCATCCAAGGTATAGTAAACGCATGATAACTAGTGTAATTTTGGTTCAAATTTCAATTCTAAGCTGTCATTCGATTGGAAAAGATAAGGAGAAGCACTGATATTTCTTACATTGTTCAAAAATTCACTCAAAAAGATTTTTTGCACAAAAGTTCATGTTGACAGCATGGTTTTTAAATACTAACCTCGGTACAATTCATAAAATTGAGCAAATCTGCAAAAACAAAAAGAAGTCAGGAATAGACCTTTTTATTAGGAGTTGATTGATACCTTGTTTGTAAAAATTGGATAAAACGTGTAAAAGTTATCATGTTTCTACGAAGTCGACCTTGAGTGATCACTTTTCGAAAACTTTGGGTACGTTTTGACATTAAAAAATTACTAAAAAAGCATATTAGAATATTTTTTTCGAAAAACTAAAAGAAGTCAGGAAAAGTCCTTTTAATTAAGAGTCGAATGATACCTTACTCGAGAAATTTGGATAAAACGTGTAGGAGTTATCGTGTTTCTACGAACTCAACTTTGAGGTGCCTTATCTCACGAACTATAAGGCGTTGCCAAGGGAAACTTCACTAGGGTGCTCACTACCCTAATACACATATTTGGTAGTCATGACAATAAAATCGGGAGACCCCTTGCCAGGTCGCGTTACGTTCAAAATGAAAGGCGTCAAACATATTTTATTTGTAGTGATCAATATTTTAAATCATGAAAAATGCTGACTGCAGAAGTATTTGCATATTGCCTCTCATTGAGCTACCTGTATTTAGACCTATTTTTATAAAATAGTTAAACTTGAGCAATTTAAAATACTTAAAGCCAATTTGTAATGTGGGATATTTTGTAACTAATACATAAAGTTGTATATACAAAACTTTGTAATATTCAATAAACTATAATTTTTCAAGATTTCACACAAAAAACGCTATTTCTTATGTTTTTAGGCTTGTTTTTGCTTGAATTCATAAAACTCTTAATTACCAAATAAATCAACAGAGTACGTATTTTTGTATGTAGCTTGTACCCCCCTTTGTAGTTACCGAATGGCCCTAGTTACGGCTACGGCCATCGCGAAAAGTGAAGGGCTACCGAAGCTACTGGTATGCATTTCGTCTCCCTCGACAGACGTAACGTCAACTATATCTCAGAAGCCTTACAACTTTTTAATATAGTTTTAATGTAAAATCGCCGATTTTTGACGCCTAGTGGGTTGGTTCAATCTGAAAATTTAAGAAAGTCGAAATTTTTAATTTTTACTTCATCAAGGAAATGTTTTACGTTAATAAAATGGCAATAGGCAAATTCTCCTCACTAAAATACCCTAATCCACATTAATATCTTATCTTCAGCAATCATAATACTCTGTACAAACCCATTTGAACAACGCCACCGGTAAAGTCTTCAAACAATGATACACCCAAGCCATTTACATGCATTTTAATGCACCTATGGATATCATTCATATTATTATTCTCTAACAACCAGAATTCATTGAATATGATTTTCCCATTCTACAAAACATCACTCTCCTTATCCTCAACCCACAATCATATTCACAACCCTCACGATAACTCACCAACAAAACCTTCCCTCAATAACATCCACCTTCCAACTTTCAAATCATAAAAACTTAACATACACACCCTATCCTTCCCCATAAACCCACCCCCCCCCACCACCCCCCCCAAAAAAACCCCCCATCCATACTCACCCTATTCATTCACCTACCCCCTACCCATTAAATCCAACCCTCAAACCTTCCCCTACTTTACCCTCCCGTTACCCTATTCCAATCAACCTCCAATTAACCAATATTAATCTCCTCCCCCTTTCCCCCAATTAATCTCCCCTCCACTCCCCCCCCCCCCAACACAAACAAATACGCAAAACACATATTCAACCAAAACGAACAACCCAACCAAAAAAAACATCCCACCCCATTCAATATCCACAACAACCCCCCACAAAAATCCATTCAAACATACACCAACCTAAACCCTCATTACCACCACCACCAAACCCCACCAACCCCATCTAATAAAACACACAAATATTTCACCCAAATCCAACCCTATTCTAAACCACATCCACAAAAACCCACCCAAAAAAACAATCATAAACCCCATACCAACCTCCTCTTAATACTCCCCCCACTACACCCCCCCCCCCAACCCCCTTCCTCTAAATAATCCACTCCAACCACTTAACTATCAACTCAGAAACTCTACACCAACAGATCTTCTTGACGTGATTCTTAAAACCATTCCACAAACGCCCAGATAAGATAATTTAAAATTAGAAATATGATATTTTAGATGCTACAACCAACCCTGTACCTCCCCACAGAGATGAAACACTACAACCCTCAAAACCCACACTAAATTAATTCAATAATACATATCTGTGTGCTCTCTGTCTATATAAAACAATATCTGACAATCCTCACAAGACATCCTCTCTACCTCCCCAAAAATCGTACACATACATCCTGTCCATCTCTGTCATTTTAACCCACTCTACCAATCTCCATAAAACACCACACTCCCCCCCACATGTCCCATAAACCGCCCCCTACCAGTCAGTCAAAACACAACCTAATCCTAGAAAATTCAGACACTATGCAGAGAACTCCATCATCATACCTACCCACTCCTAACTCGCTCTTCCCCCCGCTCGTACACATCATGATCAAACTCCGATGCCCTATATATATCGACCCCTAACTCGCTTTTCTATCCCGCAATACACCAGTACAACAGCCAGTATACACCAGAGAAATATCTCACTCCACAACTTGATGACATGACCATCGCATAATCCCACAATGTTGTGTAATAACCCTAAGACTACACTAACATCATTCCCTCTGTCAGTCTAGACCATTCCAGTCCGTGAGTGAAAAGACGTCGTAAAGTGAACAACAAAATTCATTAATAACTACACGAAATCTCCATACATACTGAAAAACAGATTCAGTAGTACATGTAAAGATAATAAAACGAGATCGTTTTGCACATAAACTAGAAACAAGTGAACGTCAGTGCCACAAAACAATCACCCACAACGAAACCCACATACACATAAGTCCTAACCGTGAGTCTCCCAGCTAACATCACTGTAACCGCCCTCTATCACTGATGCTATTAATATGTCATTTTTAACCAGGTGACTACTACATACCTATTCTTGCATAAGACAGTTTGTTCCACCATTCCTTATAACCCCCTCCTTATTTACCACTAATGTTTCCTGTGCTGTTAATAAGAATAAGAGCTCCGTGCCTCAGCTGAACATACAACACAAACCTGTCCCTCATAATCTTCACATTGTTCCATAAGAATTAACAACGGAAGCATGAGAGACACACCATACACATACCTACCATCATCAAAGTACAAGAACGCAAGACATAAGATATAGAAACAACTCAACTCGTGTCAGTCCACGCTGTACTATAACTCCTCTGTCACTGAACAGTAGATATGACCATCGATCATAATTTATCCGTTCCGTTCCTGATTCACAACCTCATGTCAGTGTGTAATTATTAGATCCAGATGAGTACTACTAAGAACTCATCTTGATGCTATTGATTAGACTAGATTCCTACTGACTAATTGAGAGTCAATACTAAATCTCCAGATCATGTGTACACCCCTAACCTCATGTGTTCCACCCCAAATACCTCCAACATTAACTATCTCTAAATGACACTCATTATACTCTCCATATAGAAGACTCCCCTCAGATAATCCCACGTGCAATATGACCACCTACCTCTTGATGTGTCCACACTCCTTCACTATCCCGCTCAGTCTTGTGCTCTCGCCCGCCGTTCTACTTATTGTGTAGTGATAAGAGAAAAGATGTCAATCACGCCTAAAATACATGACAAGATTGTCAAAGATATTGTCGCCCCTTCTCAACTGCTACTCATCCGCCCTAGAAGTGTATATATACAGCATACAACCGCGTCTATTTAAGAGTAACACGCCACATAGACATAGAAGATCAGTGCTCCACCCCCTCTGTAAATATACTAAGCGTCACAAGACTGAGTGTAAAGTAATAGAATACTCAAAGAACAACAATAATACTACCTCAGTCCCTCACATATAAACATCACTCCTCCAGATGTGCTTCAACAAGAAAACCCTAATCACCTCAGTATCGTCCAACACCGCACTATTCACATCGATCACCACTCCATCCCCTCATACACCAACTCTGACCACACACACTACGGCCCACCCCCCATATCCACGTACCATCGTTGGTGCTATCTCTCATTATATAGACCCCCACCCTGCAGATAGAATATCCTCCTACATTTCCCATATCAATCAGTATCCCACCCATCTGTTACGCAATCTAAACCACACTGTGTTCTAGATATCTACCCACAACCTACCTCGGTTCAACCTCGAAAGAAACCACATCCCCAAACAAGCACACTGCCTAAACTAAATACACATGCAATGCCTCCCATCTATTTAACCTCTCCCTCCACGCCACCCACGCCCGTAAAAATGTCTCCTAGTGTCCAACATTTTATTTGTAGACGCCTGCGATTGCGTTTTCATACCCTTCTTACTCCCCTCATAGTATCCCAATACGTGCACGTGCACGTAGACTGACCAACTCAATATCAGTCACTTTCTGAAGAACACCGTAGTCTAGCATCGTCACCCTGAACCAAACAACGAGACACACTCCGTATCAATATATCACGTCACGCCACCCACAGTGTGTTACTACTCCAAGATTTCCATCTGGAGATCGTGTGCCGCGCAACTCACATGCCATAATCCACAATGAGACGATCTCTCATGAAAGATCCATCACATAGTTCAAATTTAGATCCCCAACTGAACAAGACTAGTGATAATGTGTTACCACTCAGGTCACACATCAATATGATCCAAGACATCCCCCTACACACCCAGACACACTCTACCTAGTAATATCTCGTCATATCCTCTGCCTCCTCCTACCTCTCCCTTACCCCTTTACATACGTGGAGACATCCCCTCTCACACTCTGTACATCTATCTATACTAAATCTCTCACATGAGTGTCCCCACTCTAGTGAGTCCAATGAACCACTGTGTCAGTTATCCTCAGAATGTACACGACTCTACCCCACCTCCATAACTTCCACTCTCTGAAAATTCTCCTCCCTATCCACATCCAGACTATACAAACATGCTGTATTATATAAGATCCTCCAGCACAATGCCATATCCGCCATGTCAGTGAGTGACGTGTCATCTAAGAGAATCTATATGATCTAAAAATATAACTCCTATACTACATCCCCACCTTTCTACTATATCATAGCCCATTAAACCAAGAGCCTATTCAAGTACCAAATAATATCGCCAGCCATTCGTCCTCCTCACTAGACAAAGACCATGTTCCCTCCAAATCAACCAGAGACCACCCTCTCACCCTGTGTAAGAATCCCCTCTCATCCCACAACACTTCCATAACCGTATACACAGCCTACCTGCATACATACCTCATTGAGATCTACGACCATCTATTTCTTGTGTACTAAGAGTCACCCGACTGTTGAGCTCCCTCTTCTGTACAAACCATGTTGTGCCCGCCCTCACCCACCCTGCTCCCTTAACCTTGTAGCAGAATTCTCCTACATTCGTGTGTAATACACTACCTCCCTCATATGTGTATCCACCTCACTCAACAAACGACCAGTAAATGTCTCCATATACAACTTTTCATGTCAAGTATCAAGATAATATAATAGTGTCCATCTTCCCATACTACTATCCTACCCCATGTCCTATCAAATGGGTAACACACTCCACATCACACAACCACACATAATCTACGAGAGAAGATTAGATACACAATATCCCGCTCTCCCTCCACCCCTAACCCAGATCATCCGCACTGTTCATTGACCCCACATGATTCTAGTCACCCACAATATCCTCTATCCCCACATACATGTCAAGTGTCCACACTCCTCCATCCTAGATAATCTACTGCCATCACCTCCCCATCCTTTCTCTTTCCAACTTAACCAGTAGAGACTCTGCAGTCTTCACCCTGATCAAGATGAAATCCCCTAGTAACCCCACCTCACGTCAATTGTCATATGTGCACTCAGACAATGTCAATTCCAATCACTTTGACTTGACATCCTGTGTATGTCAGCACAACTCAATCACACAATTCCTCATAGTATGTACCCACAAAATGTGCAAAATGTTCTAAAGTTTCGGTGTACTGCCCTTTGTGTGCTGTTCCATAATCCCTCACTATGTGATAGAGTGATTAGTAACGCCTGTGTGCTATCAAACGTCAACTCGTGCACGCATCTAATAATATCAACTCCTGCTCACTATCATCGCACGTACACCCTCTCCCGTAAGAAAATATCCAAAACCATGTACTAAACTCTCTCTCCCAAGATCTCTCCTGGACCTCTATGCAGTCTTCCTAGTGGTATAACCTGTTCCAATTGATCCAATAACACCTCACCACCACAACAATTCAAGACTCATCTCTCTATACTGTACACTCCCATCTAATGAATAGTATAGTAAATACCAGTAAACTGATAAACTACATCTCAACAGTACAGAGTATCCCCCACACTGTAGAAAAAACAAATTTATATCGATCTCAACATATAATCATTGCCATCGAGGTCCTTATAATGTTCTTCTCTCAATGATATAACTCACCCTTCCATATCTGTGTATGTCCTAACTGTGATAGAATAACTCTCTGTGAATATATGATGTTTAACAAATAACTTAGTACCCCCTGTCATATTCTATACCCAACTACACCCGACGTGTGATAGCATCACGCCATCCTTACTCGCACATTCTGAAACCAATCGCCCTCAGAATAGTAGATCCAGAGTCCCCCCCCATATCTGCTCCAAAGTGATCATAACTACCCCTTAGTCACTAAAAAAACAGAGCCCCTTATCTCAAAGTAAGACGCCTTGCATATGATGTCTCATATACTACTAATAGAAATTCCACCCTACACACATCCCACTAACCAGATCATGCTTCCAGAGTGCTTGCACATGTCACCCATCATTGATGTGAAACACTGTTACACGATAGAAAAGGACATCTCCTAAGCTCCACAGCCTCTCTCCGCATGTGCTCAGATGCTCCGCTAATCTAATAGAGAAACTCTACTATCTGAGATGTGTGACCTGCAGTTCACTGTTTCTTCCCACTATCCATACTCCCTGACATAAGGCATTCCTACCCATGAATGATCATACTCTGATCATACAATGCGTCCATCAGTGTTCAACTCTTGCCATAACCCGAACTATAAGTCTCCCAATCAATCTCTCTCACTCGCCTCTGAACTCCTCATGAGATCCTACGTTTCTCATCATCCCAAAGGTGTGTACATGTTGCAAAGATATGTACTGATTCACTGTGTCGTGTATATAGCCTCTGAATCGACACACCTCTACTGTTTACTCCCTCTACAAATATGACAAAAACTGACATCAAAATCTCAGTCACAATTCCTAATAAGACCAGTATGTAGACAAACCAGCAACTCTATCCAGCGTCGAAATGTCATGTGTGTGTAGACTCTGTGTATAACTCCACAATGTGATAATCTTGTAATAAAAGTGTTGTGTCTCTGATGTGATAATTACGCGTATCGTGCCCTTTGACCTTCTGTGAGTCTCCGTGCCTATCAGATGTGCGTAAGGATATACGAATGATGTCAAGTGAAAATCCATCGATACGTTTATTTATGATGCCAATTATCAGCTGCTCACACACGCGAGTCCAATCTCTCCATTGACATCAAGACTTAGACCATACTAATCTTCTCAGTGGTGTTTGTGTGTGGCTTAGACATTATGTAGACTCCAGTATAGGTTCGGTTGCTGAGAGACTCGATAGTCCCCCAACTTGTTGTTCATCACAGATAAAGTAAACGATTATTTGAATCAATTAGTGTGCGCATATTACTAACTCAGATCTCATACATATTCTTCGTATGAGTTGAGCGACTCCCGTCCAATGTCCAGAACTTGTGCCAAAGAGACATTTTTATGGTACCTATTTATGCTGAGAGGCATCTTAGTCCTCTACTTACACAAGTGTTTGTTAACAATATATGACCCTCGCTTCCGCTGTAATTTGACACAGTGTATTAATTGTTCAGATGGCTGAGTGTATCTTTGCTAGATGATCAATAATAGCAGACTGTAAGAGATGTTGTAATCACAACAGTAATAGTGCTCTAGGTTATTGAAACGTGTTGTGTCTGATAAAGTGTGTCGATTACCAAAGTCATGAAGTGCCTGCTGTGGCAGAAATAATTATTTCTTGCGTGTTGGTCAGTATGTATAGCACTCTATGTGCGTTCGCTATGATGTGTGTGTATCTCATGACTCTCGTGTAGATAACTATCAGCTATAGCTCTAGATGTGTTTACAACAATAGTGAATAACCTAGACTATCGTCATCTCAGGTGTGTGCTCTATTAGGACGTGACCTTGTGTGATTATAGAGGCATTTTGTACATCCGGGAATCATTGGTCTCGTGGTTGTATAGCATAGGAGTTAGACTCTGCGCGATTTGTGATCTAGGAGGAGATACTTTGTTGAGAGATCGACTCATCTGTATAATTGGGTCGAGTCGCTCAGAGAAATGTGTTGCTTGACTCTCGCGGCTGTGTCTCGACGCTTTCTTGTAGAAAGTGACCCAACTGTCGCGATACTCAAGTAATGTCCAAATGTGGCATCATCGTCACTGGAGCCTGTAATGTTGACACTGTCTCACAGCACGAATAGGATTCTGTAGCATTCACTGTGTTGGTGTGTTTTTCTCATCAGAACCTAATTCCGGCGGCAAGTGGGTCGTGTCTACGCGTATGTATGAGAATTGGCTGTTGTTAATTTGGACTAACCAAAGGCGAATTTAGGAAAATAATATGACATGTAGTAAGATCGTATTCTGCTATTGGCCAAAGATGAGCACACTCGGAGAAGGTATAATGGTGATTAAATGAAGAATAGAGTTGTGATAAACCCAGAGATATATTATCGCTATAACTCCGCTCAAGTCGAATAGTGAGAGAGAGAATACGCCTGGAGATCTCAGAATACTATCCGCTGATATATCCATAAGACCGTAGATGATGACATATAGTGCGAGAGATTAGATGCACAGCATGAGAGACAAGAGAGGACGCATTCATGTATTTCTCACTGTCGCATGACTGAAGAAGATCTCTGGTGCGAGACTAGTTTTGCTAGTGCTTACATTCATAAGTGCCATTGGAGCAGAATTGATAGGTAGCGTCGTATACTGATAGATGGTGCGCAAAATGACGCCGCGTATCTGAGATGAAACGTTCATAGACAGAAGAGAGTAGGACTCACGGAAGTGTCGCGCAGGAGTTACACGACGTGTGATGCGTCATCTAGACAATTGCTGCGCTTGTGTAGGCTTGTGAACAGCTTGTTGAGTGTGGGTTTTTCAGGCTGCGCAGAGTGAGTGTTTTGAATGTGGTGTTTTCTGTGTAGGTCCATTTAGTTGGGACAACGTGGTATTAAATTAAATTAGAGTCAGACTACTTTAAGGAGTTAGACTTGGTTCACTCCTATAGGCGTTCTGTGTGACGTCGATGGGCACATTGTGCACAGCAGTGCAGGTCGCAACAGACTATGTCGTGTAAGAAAGGATAATGAGTGAGAGAAAGCTCAGATGCCAAGTAGTGTTTGCAGCATCAAGGACCTAGCGTGTGTGCTTGGGTACAACCGTTGGCTCGCTCTACTTCACGCCTAGTTTATCGAGGAGTCCTCTCTCTGAGATGTGTGTACGCTCGGCTCTGATATATGATATACAGCTCATCGTAGAAGCATTCGATAGTCGCTCTAAGTCCGCGAGATGTATAAAGATAAGCGGTGAGCTCGCGTATTAGAGAGAATGCAAATGCTGATAAATCTGTTACCTCATCGCGATGTAAGAGTCTCATTGGTCTCAGAATGAGATGTAAAGGCAATAGTCGTCAGAGGACTAGCTCATGAGACACTCTGTGTGTCATCGCTTTCTGTAGGTGTGTGATCCGGTGTGTATGTGGATCTGCCATGTACA
>JAIQCH010000211.1:0-14269 GCA_029691765.1 Entomobrya proxima
TAGCATTGTCTTTATTCCATCCCCTGACGTTTCTAGTCTCTAGCTAGTCCTATTTTACATTCTTTGAAACTTTTTATCGAAATTGCCCTTTCACGTTTTTTTGGTTTGGTATATTATTGGTTCGTTATGAGTTACAAAAAACGGACCAAGTATGGCAAGTACATAAAACTACCACCACTGCACTAGTTAGATTTAACTAGCAAGCCGGTATGTGCAATGTGCAGTAGTTTCTGCTGAAAACGATCAACTCTGCAATTGCTACTATAGTCTATGAAAATATTTTGAAAGTATCACCTTACGGATTCATAAGCTGAAGTCATGCATTTATTTCATAATTGTACATAATGCGAAAGAATATTTAGTAGTTTTTAACATGACAGAAAATTTTTGGACGAGTCATTCATTCAATTCACTTATGTAAGAACATCGTCTAATTCATAAACAGTAGAACCAGTATCAAGTATCTTTCACTGTTACGGATTTGTTAGCGGTTGTGTTATTGTCGTTATTAGGATTACTTCCACTGCTTGTATTGGTCTCATTGCTTGCGTTTTGAAAAATTGGTGGCAATGGTCTTCCGTTGGGAAGCTTTGTGTTCGGATGTCTCAGCTCATCGAAAAAGACGTGTCCACAAGCAATGTCTGTTGAGATACGGATGGATGGTCTGTACTGTAGTAATTTTGAGATAAGATCAAGGGTTTCAGGTGGAGTTCTGGGTCGAAACACTTTAGCCCAAGGTTGAGGAGTTATTTGCGGAAACCTAAACTCGTTGTAATGAGGATTCATCTCTTTAATCTCTTCTTTTGCTGGTGTGCCCATTACTTTTATAATCTCAACTAGCTGGTCCACTCCCGACTCTCCAGGAAATAGAATTCTTCCTAAAAGCATTTCACCAAGGATGCATCCTGCACTCCAAACGTCAATTTTGACAGTGTAGTCTATTGCCCCAAAAATGAGCTCGGGAGCTCGGTAATTTCGCGAGCAGACGTACGACACACTAGGTTCACCACGAACCAAATGCTTGGCACAACCAAAGTCACACAATTTGAGAACTCCATTGTCAGGATCAATAAGCAAGTTTTGAGGTTTGATGTCTCTGTGGCAAATCCCTAATGAGTGGAGGTATTCCAGGGCACGCAACATCTGAAACATGAACAGACGCACGTAGAAAATGGGCAAGTTCTGTCGATTTTTGTTGTAGCGCCGAAGCAGCTTTGACAGGGTGTCCGGTAAATATTCGAGTATCAGGTTGAGATAAACATCATCCTTCTTCACACCATTCGAATAGTAGAAGTAGTGCAAGGTCACTATGTTGAAGTGACGCAGGCGTCGAATGACTAGTAGTTCCCGATTTTTATAGCGACGGTCTTGAAGCACTTTCTTGATGGCCACTATTTCATTAGTTTCATGAAGTTTAGCCTGGAAAACTACACCAAACGTTCCAGTGCCTATGGGCTTGATTGTTGTGTATTGTATTTCGCGAGGTTCTTCTGACTCCGCATTGTACACCGGAGTGGCTACCACAGTGGTGACAACATTTTTCTCGTTTTGACGTTCTTCCACAAGAGCAAGGGTTGGTGGATCAGGAATCTTGGTGGTTATAGAGGATTGCTTGGCTTTGTGAGACCCCGGGTAAGATGAGACAGCATGAGTTGTCGCTGGTTTGTGCGTCTTTTTTCCACTGTCGGACATTATCACTATCACCTACTCGTGCGTCGTTCGGTACCCTTGCTCTTAAACAAATTGGTTCAACGTTAGTCAGCAGAAATTATGATGGTATCTAAAGAAATCCTCGTTTCTTTCTATCAACCACTTACCAACTTGGTTCTTCCAATTAGCTTTAGGTCCAAAATGAGCAACGGTTTCAAACGGGCATGGAATTTAGAACTACAAATAATATTTTCGAAGTCTCGACACATTATAAAATCAATATCATAGTATGATACTGTTTTATGATAGTGTTCTAAAAATTCTAAGTGTTTGAAGGTTGACCAGTGTTGCATGGCTACTTTCAACAGTAAATGGTACAACCTATAACTGCAACTAATCCAAGTTAGAAATGTCGACTCGGAAAAGTATTTGCCGAGCTTTGTCAAAATAAAAATCCCCTATACTTCATAGAACCACTAATTGAGAATCGATAATCGGCATGAACAGGTTTGAGTATAAAGTTGAACCATCAAAATAAATTCATCTTGAAATCACTGTCAGTCCGTGTTATACGAATCTTTCCAAACTCAATTAGGATGCATGAAATATTATGCAGGATGTAATAACTTTGTTGAAAATGAAAACCATTAATTATTCTGAAATCATGATTTAAGCCAGTCATGTAACTTATATGCTTAACTTGATAGCTTCACTTTACAAACAAATATGCATAACTAGCATCGAATCATCATTATTCCAATTGCAAAGCAACTTGTCAACGTTCTGAAGTTATATGTTTATAGTAGAGGTACACAAAAATACAATTAACTTAAATACGGTGTGACCTACACCTACTTGATAATGGGTTGGATTCAGATGACCGACAAGCCTTAAAAATCATTCATGTGTAAAATTAGTTACAGTGCGAAACGAATTAATTGGGTAAGCAGCATATCTTACTGCTATATGCTGCATCATATATACATATAAAGTCTGTAGTTTTATAGTTTTATATAACACCTATCTCAATCTGCAGTAACACAATTATCTAAAATAGACTCACTTGTTGGCAAGCAAATATATCTGTTCTAATTTGTAGGCACCAAAAAACCCTTAAGTGCACTTAAGGATATTATTATAACTCACACTTTCATTGTGTCAGCATTCATATAATTTTTTATTATTATAAATGTTGTAAAATAAACTTTAAATCTATTTACACATTGCACAAAAAACGGAATAAAATTATTCCTTCCTTTTCCTTTCGTCATTAAAGTTTGGTAGGTTATCCAAAGCAAGCAACTTTCGCGGATGCAGTTGTGTTGATGATCAACTCTAATGCTCCTGGCTCCTGCTCTTGGTAGTTTTGTAAAACCTTCTTTGGGATTTTTCCTTAACTAACTAATTCAAATATTTTTATTTTAAATTTTTTAATAACAAAACCAAGTCAAATTTTTTTGCACACACATTGTTTCGATAAAGCATCTGAATAAACTTTAGGTCGTAATGACCGTTAGATATTATACTGCATCTGGAATTCTGGGTTGTTTTGGGCATGAAATAAAATGGTTTCCGCCATGTTTTATTGGCCACTCCTAAGGTTGTTTCATCGGTCGACTACACGATAAAAGATACCTCTAAGACATGTGTATCTTATATCGTGGTCAACTATGACTATCTTTTTCTATTGGTATGCTTAAGCTGATTATATAGGTCGAGGTCGATAAAGGAAACACATTCATGGACATTGCGACGCCAGTTTTTATTAAGTCCAGGTTTAAGAAGGGGATGTCTAGATGCTAGGTGTGCAAAATTTGCTGACATTTTTCCAGTCGTTTTCAAGGTTGCCCCAAACAAAGACATTCAAACGGCAAAACAATATTATTATGTGGTTGCTATTTTTGTAACTTGCAAAGGCCCACTATGATGAACTGAAATTTATTTCTAGAAGAGAATCAAGCTTCAATAAACCCAAACTAAAGAATTTAAAGAAGTACAGTCTACCTATAAGCTTCATTCTGCTTCTTACTCTGATTCTGACAGCGAGAGTGAAAAATAAAATGTAGGAACGTGATATATGAACTACTAGGATTCGAATTGTTTGCTCAATCTTAAGTTTGCCGCATATGTTCCACTTTTCTAGCTCTACTAATCTTAAAATCGTTGCGTTACTGACAACTGAGCAGATGAGCTGCTGGGTCGTTCTACATCCCCTAATTCATTTCACTTTAATGCATAAATAATTGAAAGCCCGGTATCAAGAACAGCAGCGGAACGCTTTAGGGTGTTGCAGAAGACTGACTTCAATACAATTTTAATATTATAATGTTTTAAAGAGCAGTGAGCAATACAATGATATGCAATGTAAGCATTTCAGTCAGTACTTATGATTTATTATTTCGCTTTCAAGATTGGGTTTCACTTTCAATATCCGAGAAAGGGAAAGTTCTTTACATCAGTTTTATAAACCAAACGTCGGGTCTTTTGTCTAAAACATTCGAATGATGAATGAGTAGAAACCATCCAACTCAGAGATCTCGTGGAGCATGGATAAAATTTAAAATACTACACTTGAATCTAACGAAACTAAATTCATGTCTTTGGCATTCCTTAGATGAATAAAACGCTCCTACTTTTATGGGACTACTACCAACGACACTGTAGGGGACAGGGGATACTATACGAGTTTATATGCTATTCAAATAATTACCCCCTTTAATTATTATGGACAGTGTAGTACCAGGGGTGCAAGTAAACCCGCTGGTCAAAATAATTAATTTCCTGCAAAATAACACATTGCATATTTTCCATTTCAATGAGTACATTGCCGATAATGTCGATAATATTGATAGATCCTGCACAACAGCAGTTGCATAACTAAAATGCATAAACTACTTTAATATTTCTTTCACCGCTTGATAACAAATAGACTAGACTAGACTGTATGCAAAAGTATTAAACTTACAGAGGAACGCCTATTCTAATATCTGATGTTGAACTTTTTTGTTTCTAATAGACTGTTTGGGACGCATTGACTGTCGAGGAAATTCAAAGTATTTTCGGGCATAAGATTTCTTCTGCAAAATCTGTCCCCAATACAAAAGCAGGTAAGTTTGAAATATAGACGATTGGTCTTTCTCGCTGGGAGTTTATTAAATCCTTTTTAGTAACTGCTTCCTGATCTTCGCTTGTTTACAACCCGCTGGGGTGAACATAAAGAATGTTGTGGTGAATGAATGAATCCTGATGTATTTATACCTATGATGGATAAATGGCGGATATAACTCTACACCTAACTTACTAAAACCTCACGTTCAAATTAAAGCGTGTCTCAAAGATTCGGTTTGCGTGAAGCAGTTTTGCACCGTTACATTTACTATTATGTAACTAGTCTGTAAAATTGTAAGAATATTAATATATTAGAATGTAATAAAGATTTTTTAAATCAATTGGACCTTTTAGTGCCAAATTTCGACATAACGAAACCAAAATTCACCCTTCCGTCTCACAATATTAAGCATAACGACAGGAGGAAACGACAAAGTCCTACAAAAAGCGATCGAACAAAAATTGAAGAATTGAATGATCATGAAGAAATGAAGAAGAGCATTTATCAACGACCACAAAAAACTATTCAATTGGAAGGATTGGGTCGACAGTTTACCTTAAACATTCACCTCAATAAAAACTTGTTGGATGCCGACTTTGTTCATTTGCATAGACATAAAAACCGAAGTGAGATAATACCACCTAATCTAGTACGGAAGCAGCTAAAGTGTTTTTATCATGGAACAGCGACACATCAAGATCCTCAAGAATTTGGTGTTGAGGAGGGGGCCGTAGCCTTAAATTTATGTGGGGGCATGGTGAGACTAAATTGAACTAACTATTCATAACATCATCTATGAAATAATAACACTCACCTTATATCTATACACTATACACAATTCCATCAACTATAATGATAACAATATATTATCAACGACATTTCAGTATTGGACACGGAAACCGACACGGGCCAAATAAAAAAGAAAGATATTATGTTTGCTCTTACTTTATCTGCTCTTGAAAAAGCTAACGGCTTGTTGCCAAAAGCTGAAGCTGGAGTGAATTATTAAATCAACTTTTTTATCCCAAAAATGACTACTATTAAAGTATATATCAAACGTACCTATATGCAAAATAATGCTTCCAGCATAAAAACCCTTAAATATTGAATATGGGAAGATGCCATGTCGTTTTCCCCATGATAAACTCAAAAATAAAATTTTGGTGCATTAGGTCATGCAACTTCTGTCAGATATTTTTACGACAACACTGAAAAATACTATATTCAAAGTATAAGAAAGTATAGCTAATATAGCTAGGAACTTTTACATTTTACCTTTCACCGTGCGTTACAGCAATTCTATTTTACTCTTTACTATAACGTGGGCCTTTCTTAAGACCTTATATTAACTTGTTAAGCGCATTATGCCGTGATGTCAATCAAGTCAATCACCTTAAATAAGAGAAATCTAAACATAAATCTCAATCCGCATTTCCTCAAATAAGGTAAAAACATACTGTCACTGAACTTAATGACCCTTGACATAAAGTTAATGGCTCCAGTTTTATAGCACTGGACAAAGTCTGCTCTGACCTTATGATGACAAATTCGAGCCTTAACTGTAACCCGTAGCAGAGGAGGTAGATAGGGGAAGGTAGCAAGCATACAGACCAGACAAATCATGACGACGTTGTTTACACTTCTATACCACATACCTATATTACCAAATGCAATGCGTGAATTGATTGTTGTCTTTGTTCGTAACGTTCTACTATTCATTAGAAAGGATTCATTCTGCCAGGCTCTCTGCCAACTGGTACCTATGATGGTGGCAGTCCGCAGTTTCATTATGTCATTCACCCTTTACCGAAACGCTTGTGGATGTCAACCATCCAATCAAATGGATCAGCAGACCGGGAAAAGAGTAAACTCTTTTCTTCCGGTAGTCATGCTGTTGACAACGAGCCACACGAACACCATCATATCATATTTCGTCGACGGGGCAGCCCAGTCTCAGAGCTACTACCAAAACCTCCCCCTACATCAGCAAACAAAGCAGCAATAAAATTATTAAATATTTTTCAAAATGACAATATTCATGATGCTGCTGCTTCAAGCAGCGAAACTCTACATCAAGTAGAAAAGCCAACCTCGCAGTTTGCAGAAAATGATGATGAGTTTTCAACTTGCATGCATCACGAAAGGACATCCACTACCGTATCAAATGGGGAAGAATCTCGCATAAAAAATGCATCCAAAAAATTCAATGGATACAGCAGCAATTATCAGCAAGTACTCAACACAAGAAACGCACATGATTTTGGCACTGGTGCTACGGCAAATTTGGAAACCAAGCTTGATCGTGTTAACCGGGTGCAAACTTATGATGTCAGTAGTAAATCGCAGCAAGCAGATCAAATGCGACACAGGATGAACCCAATTTTCTTGTCAGAGCCTTTGGCAGACTCAGCAATCAAAGACCAGAAGTCATCGGCTGTTAAAGAAGGAATACCGTTATCATCACCTACATTTAGCCGCTATAACTTTGTTGGAAACAGCACAGGTCGCCACTTCCGGCGTATGAAAAGGAGTACAATAACAAACTTTGATACAGACACAATCGATCCATTCACGTACAAACCTATTAGCATTGCACCAGATTCGTATTGGGTACGATTCCGTGACAGAAGTGGTCCAAATACTGCTACCAGTCCGTTTGCAAATTCAAATAGCAGAAGGCTCAGCTCACAGTTTACCTATGATAGTGGAATACCAAACGGGACACCAAAGTTTTCCAGTAGCAGCTCTAATCCATCTTTCTTGCCTTCTAACTGGCATTCAAATGATAAAAATCCTAGCTCGAGGCATCCAAATAAACATGCCGATAGTTCACAACTTTATTATTCTTCTCGGCCTGTACGACAAGGCTCTCGATACGATGAAATAATGACTTCTCCTGAATATGATGACACGGGCACTGCCGGCACCGATATGACTTGGAGTAAAGGTGTTTTGGTATTTGATTCCAGTACTTCATTTGAGGATAGACACTATCCAGGTAGGGACGTTCCCTTTTACACAAAACATGATAAAAAGATGAAGGGAAAAGGATCGTCTAGCTCGGTGGCATTCAGTACCAGTTCCACATCTGCAAAAACATCCTCCAGCAATACCAGGTCATTCGACTGGTTCGGAAACGACATTATGCATGGCAATAAAAGTACTAGCGCAACGGAAAGCCAAAGCCTGTTCTCCTTGAACAAGAATGGAACAGCCAGTAAACCGTATTCGCTGTTGGATCCACCCTCCAGAAAGGGACGACGAGATGATGGGGTATTTGGAGACAAGTGGAAGTCTTCACTGGACTCGGAAATCATTTGGGCAGACCGATCTAACGAAATTAACAAGCAAAGTCGGTTTAGTGACTTGTCTCACGTGAAAGACCGACCACACTCGCACCTGACGATTGAAACGGCAGTATTTGTGGACAAGGATTTGTATAAGCACATGCAGCAAAATTTTCCTGAGGATACCCAGGGGGAAGTAACACGAATTGTGTTGGCAATGATCAATGCGGTCCAGTTGCTGTACCAGGATCCTTCTTTGGGTCACAGGGTGGATTTTGTTCTGAAGCGACTTGAGGTGCTAGAGGAGGATCCTGGGACCCTTATTCGGCCTTATGATATAGACCGATTTTTGACAAACTTTTGTAAATGGCAAAAGACCGAGAATCCTGTATCTGATGCAGATCCATTGCATTGGGATCATGCTTTGATATTAACGGGACTGGATCTTTACGTTGTGCATCAGTCTGGAAAAATAAGTAATCAGGTTGTAGGACTTGCTCCAGTGGCTGGCATGTGTACACGCTCAAGTAGCTGCACAGTGAATGAGGGTCGACATTTCGAGTCCGTGTTTGTAGTTGCTCATGAAATTGGTCATAATCTGGGAATGAGACATGATGGACCTCAAGCAGAAAATAACTGTGACCCAACTAGTCATATTATGTCACCAACACTTGGTTCAGGA
Source organism: Entomobrya proxima (assembly GCA_029691765.1). Taxonomy (NCBI): domain Eukaryota; kingdom Metazoa; phylum Arthropoda; class Collembola; order Entomobryomorpha; family Entomobryidae; genus Entomobrya; species Entomobrya proxima. The sequence goes on from JAIQCH010000211.1 coordinate 8,729, forward strand.
AAAATCACTTGGTCACCGTGCAGTAAGAAGTATTTGGACTTATTTTTGGAAACAACGCAAGCCAAATGCCTGTTTGACAAGGGTAAATCCCAACACACGCTGGACCATGATGCAGATGGCAGGCTACCTGGAGAAAGATTTGATGCAGACCGGCAGTGTAAGTTTGATAAAACTTGAGTTTATCAGTTCATTTGTAATATGGTAGTCCTCTAACTTCCATGTCTATGGTGTAAATTTAATATGAAATGCATTAAAATGAAATTATATGAAACAATATACCTATATTGTATATAATTTAATGATTATCTTGAAGGCGTTTTAAAATATGGACGGGGAAGCTTTCATGCAACTCAGCAACCTTTAGAAGATGTTTGCAGAGATCTTCATTGTCGGCGAGAGTTTTTCACTTGGACCTCACATCCTGCGTTGGATGGGACCAGTTGTTCAGTCAGTGACGATATGGTAAGTTTCTAAGCAGATGCATGATACATCTTTATCAGTTCTATGACTTTGATGGAGACTATCCCAGAAAAGAAGTTTGTCTTTTCCAATACTTTCCAAAAGGACATTTGGCTTTTTCTAGTCCACTATCAAAGCAAGCAGACTTAGCATGCAATATTTTTATTACTGCCTTAGTGGAGAAAAGCTTGTGCGTTTACCATACAGACGCAGACACATTATATTTAAAATGCTATTTGATTCTCTTTGTATCACCAGTGGTGTCGTGCAGGTAAATGTGTACCCAAACTGGCTGGTCCATTAACGCCCTTAAAGCCATACGGGCTTTCTGGTTTGGGAAGAAACAACGGTAAGCACGATGGCTTTACTGGGAACTCTAACAGCTTGTCTGGAAGCGAAACAGCAGCTTATGTTACCCCAAAAGCGTTGGATGGTGGATGGGGAAAATGGTCACCGTTTACTGACTGTTCATCTGCCTGCCTTTATTCTGATGACGGTAAATCCCCCATGGGATCCACTGGAATTAGACTAGCTGCGAGACGATGTGATAGCCCCAGGTGAAACTACTACTACGAAGACATTTTATGAAGTATCACAGACTGCTAATAATTTCATACTCGGGCCGTGTGGCTAAACTCGCTTGACAGAATCGATAAATTGGCCGTTTGAACTTAATGTTATACGGTAGTCGAGCAGAATTAAGAATCGCAGAACTGCTAATTTTGGGCTTGATTTTGAATCGAAATTTTGGACCTTTTTGAAGTTATACTGTGTTTGACCATACGCCCAGAGTAGGATATAAAGTATCTGCGATACTGATAGATTTTTGTTTTCAGGATTATTACAAGGAATATAAGTGGTAGATATAAAGTTTATGTTATTTTGTATTTTTCATAAAACGGGAAGACCGGAAAACGGGGGCAGGCAATGTAGTGGTGCTGATAGACGATATAAAACTTGTTCTACTGAAAAGGTAAGCCAATATACGGATGTGGATATTGCGATTTATAATGAAATGAATATAGGTATGTCAACATAATGTGCTACTATCAAAAAATTATTTTTTCGATTGAAGTTGCAGTTACAACTGGATTTTGTTTGTATCATTTTTAATATATTGTTCTGAGTTAACAATTTTTTAACTTTTTCTTAGAATGAATGTATTTGCTCTTTTCACAGATCTGCATCAAAAATCCAACTCGCACAACTATCTCCCAATATGCAACTGAAGTCTGTAGTAGAGCTGCCCAAGTTGACACGGAATTGACAGGACGAGGATATATGTCAAGTTCAAACGATCGTATGTATTGAACTGATTTTAGTTACCAATTTGTATATTGTAATATTAATGTACTGTTACATTACAGATATATAATATTAATATATAATATGCTTTAATTGTTTAAATATATAGCGGATCGAGCATGTTCGGTATGGTGTGCAACAAGTGACAAAAGCGGTCCACGAAGTCGGGGTTGGAGTTTCCCTGATGGAACAGTCTGTAGACTGGCAACACTACCACAATCCGCATATACTTTCTGTATTGCTGGAAAATGTCAGGTGCGCTATAATTTTGTTACGTCTAACGCATTTATGTTAAAATATTATAAAAAGTAATTATATTATTGTCGCTATTTCAATATATGCCACAGGAATTTACTTGCAATCCATACTCTCACTTCCGACTCTCCGAAGAGGATTGTACATTCTCCACTAATAATGATGTCTTTCCTAATTCAAACAAAAATAAGAATATGGAAACTTGGATTGATGGTACCGGTGAAGGAGTAAAAATTAACCATCGGAGTGGAAAAGTTGGCTGGACGGACTGGGAAGCACAGACGGAGTGCAAATTAGCATGTTTAGCTCCTGCTAGAGGTTTACAACTTGTAAAAAGACAATGTGCTTCAGATGATGCACTTTGTACGGGCTTATCTTTGTCAGTTAGGCTTTGTAAGCCTGATAAATTCAGTGTAAGTATGATTAAATACGATAATAATATGTTCTGTGTGTAAACAAGAAAATATCACAAATACAAGTTCTTATTCTTGTATAAACTTTCAAGGGCCAGGCCAACGGATGCTCACGATTGCAAACACCGTTCGAATATGCTACGAAAGTCTGTAGTAAGTATGCGGAGAAGGTATCGGGTTTATCAGGGATCGGAATGCAGCTATCGCCTAATAAAGGTATCATTATTGAAGTCTCTAGCTAATTCGGGTTGGATTAATTATAATATCAAAAACTGTATTTCACAATAATTGTTGGAAACAAGATTTAAAAATTGCATTCATGATATCGTGAGTTGCAAATATTTATTTCTAGACATTAAATAAAGATTTTAACCTTTCAGATGACCCAGACAGACCTTGCAGAGTTGGCTGCCAGGATGCCGCAATATCATATAGATTTTACATGGTGAATGGTGAAGAAGGTTGGTTTCCAGCTGGAACGGATTGCAGCAGGGGTGACCAAGAGAGGAAGGCATATTGTATGGCTGGAAAATGCGTGGTACGATAAATATCTTTGTTTTACTATTAGTGGACAAATGAAGCGCATTTGTCAAATGAATATTATACGTGTTTAGGCTATATAAGTTTTCGGCTAATAGGTTGACAGACAATCATAATAGTAAAAAATAGACCTACTATTCGTTGCAAATGTATTCTAATTTAATTACAAACTTTTAAAGGATTTTGGGAATGACAATACCCCTCTCTACCAACTTACGAGCATTGTAATGGGTTCGATTTTTCATCAATCTTCAAAAAACGGTGGAAGAAACAAGCGTCAAGCTGTGTATAATATAATGGAGCCATTAAATACCGAGCCAGGAATGGATGAATCAAGCTTGAAGCAATTAGTTCAAAAGTTTTCTCGGGAAACTGGTAACATTTAAATTAATCATGAATTACTATTTTTTAAATTTTATTTCAAGCCAAGCAAACGAATAACTTGTTTCTTTAATATGTAATAAATCTTATTTGTTGAATCACAAACAAGGTATTTCCTGTAGCGAGCTAACAATAATCATTCTAACCAAACAATTTAAACAACCTGACATTTTCAATTTAACAGGTAATTATCCCTCATTGGTACAAAGATCGGAGAGAGAAAGAGGAAATGGTAATGGAGGGAATTCGAATTCCATTGATTTCTCCAAGCCAATTATGGTCCCATCGTCGTCACCAAGGCTTCCCTATGGCCGTAGTATTGCTCAAAACTTGTATAATCAAGACATTACCCGTGATAGCTTAAAACAAACAAACGCACTCACTAGTAAATATTTCTACAACAAAAACGATTACCATGACAGCAGCAGCTTCAGTGGACGAAGTTTGAATTTGGACGTGATCGATGATAAGCAACGAGAAAGTGTTGTGAAAAAACCTTCAACTTATGTTAATCGTCTCGGTCAAAATTCAGTTGACAATTATTTTAAATCCCAGCCAATCGAGGGAAGTTTTTACGAATGGAGGAAAATCATATCCGACTGTTCTGTTGTTTGTGGGGTTGGAATTCAAGAACAAATTGTCGATTGCGTATCAGTTTCGGGAGTTATCGTAAATGAGGCCCTCTGCCAAGGACCGCGCCCGGGATATTCAGGCTACATTACCTGCAAAAAGACTGACTGTGCTCCTGCTAACTCAGTTGAATCAAATGTCAACATCGGTACCAATAGAGGACAAGGCTCTGTATGGAACTGGATTCAGAGCATTCTTCCTCCAAAAAATACAAGCTACACCAACGGTCGTAGTAACTGACTCACAATCGGCTATTTTTATCTATTTTGTATTTGTATTGTTTATTCTTATTTATTTTCTGGATTTAAAATTGAAAAAGTAAAATATTCTTAAACCCATGCCTGGATTTTGGATTTTGATCAAAGTACGAAAATTATGGTGTCCCATTTTTTGCATTAACTAAAAAAGTAATTACCCATAATATTTTAGATTTACAGGACTAATTGCAATTTTAAAGGTAGATGCAAGCTGGAAGTCGCTCAATCAGATTGCCCAATAAAGTGGAACATAAAACTGTTACCGTTATGTTGTAAAATCATTTCTAGAGAAATACCTATAAAATCGGCGACATTAACACTATAGCAACGTTTCTTTTGTGGACAATAATTCGTTTGCTTTTCTGAGCATTTATATAATAGAGAGAGAGAATGTGGCAAGTTTGTTTGTAAAAGGAGTACGAGCTTGATAAACGATTAAGGCAAGTTACTAAAGTTACAAAATTATGTCTTCATTTAAAAGAAATCAAGTGTTATTTTAAAGTTCAACGCAATATTTTATTTGTAAAATATAATGTAAGTAAAATGTACATCTATACATGTATAAACTTATATTTTAAATAGCTCATTGTACGCTTATTTTGCCCACTTATTTTTGTTCGTATTTGTTTTATAACCGTCCGTACAGTACACCTTGAATCACGCTTATTTCCACAGCAAGATTGTTTTCGGTTGACGAAAAGAGTTGGAAGTAGCATGTCGTTCATCTGTTCAAGAACTCCTCACGGGATTAGCCATTGGTTGTTCAGTTTCTTTCTTTGGTTGCTTAATTTTCTCGAAAAGGAATTCATATTTGTTCGCTAAAAGTTGAACTGATGAAGGCCACTGTCGTACGTCTCTTGAACTGGCATCTATATTCCCTTTGATGTATTTGATTGATTTAGTGTGCCATGTTAGAACCTAAATTGAAATATTTTTAGAAGTAGGTTGATTGTTGATATGCATCCGTATTGATCTAAACCATAAACTAAATTTTCCTCACCTGTGTGGCGTTTGCTGCCAAAGGCATGAATTTCGACTTCTTAATGGACAGAGACCGTAAGAATATAGTTTCCTCGTACCCTTGAATCCAAGGAATATTCGCTTTTCGCTTCTTAAAATAAACAATTCATTTCAAAATCAGTTAATAATATAAAAATCAATTTAATACGCATAGGAACACCGTTGTTGTGCTGACGGCCAAACATTCGGCAGGTATTTTTACATTGTACTGGTCTTTGTATCACGGCAATGGCAACAGCGATGTTACTTTATAATTGATTGATGTTGGATCGAACAAAAGG
>JAIQCH010000212.1:0-14267 GCA_029691765.1 Entomobrya proxima
ATTCCGTTTTCCACCTTTCCGTGTTCAAGTCTTGCACGATAAATTTGGCTAAACGTTGGTACACCATCAGCTAAAATTTGATCTAGCGTCTCATACAGTTGCGGAAATCTGGGTAAAATCATGTTGTAAACATTGTCATTTTTATAAGCGTTGCTAAGTACCATACCTCCAAGAAATAGCCCTGACAACAAAATTCGAAATTTATAATTTCTCTCCATATAACTTTGAAATGGATCGCCTTGCTCCAAAAGAATCTTTGTTAGACGAAAAATATTATCAGCAGTATTAAAACAATGCTTAAGCGCTATAAATGATCGTTTAATTGTAAAGGAAAGCAGAGATAAAACCAACAGTATTGCAATCCATATAAACATGTCAAAGACATTGTAGAGTTCACTAAACGAAAATGGATTTATACCCCGTTGTCCACAAGCCACAAAACGTAGTCTTTGTGGGTAATTGTCCACTACAATCTGGTATTGTAAATTCTCAGAAGAAATGTCTGTGGTAAATCTTAGTCGAAAACTGAACATTTCGTTTTTGAATATTTTCACTATTTTCTTCTCTAATAAATAACCATTTCTGCAAACATAGCTAAAAGACGTATCATCAACATCCACACGAATATAGTAGGTATAGTTGGATAGTGAGAGTAAAACTAATTTCGAAAGAGCAGAGTAAAATCTCTTCACCTGGTGTCTCTGGTTTTTTTCAGTTGTCATTATTAAGTTGGGGGACCGCAGCAAATGTTCAACTCCAGGAATCGAACCTTCCATGAATGCTACTTGATTTGTTTTTGAATACATCAAAGAAATAATACAGTCTGGTGTCATTAGTGAAAAGTGTGATATTTTTTTTCTTAGTCCCAAGCATGTGGGTAAGTCAGAACGATATTCCAAAAATTGTACAACAGATATATGACCATTGGTTTTCAGCTCACTTGCTAAAATAAAAGCTAGATTTTCCGCAGTTGCAGGAAGATTCCTTTTTTCACGAGCTTTGAACGTATTTTGAATTTGAAAAGACATCCAGGAACAGATTTGATTAGTGTTGTATTTGTCATTCGGCAAGGGCACAATAAAATGGAAAACAGGCGTTGACAAATCAAAAAGTACGAGCTTATCATTATCTGCTTGCCACTGAGCAATAAATTCGCCAATACGTAAAGTTTGCATTGTAAATGTTGGCATAAACAAATGCAATTGCACTACTCCACACCAGTTTTGGGAAATTAGTTTTTTGTCAAAAACTGTTCCATGTAAGTACGTGGTTGTCAAACTATCAGCTAGAATTTCCCAAGATTTGGTTGTAATTAGCCAATCAAATCGTATAGCTTCTGACGCATTGGTTTGTTGACCTAGAGCAAAATATCTGGGAATACCTTGTATTGTAATGGGAAGGTTCATTGGAGCAATGTCGGCTTCAACATAGTTCATAATGTTTACAAATGGAGTGCAATTATTTGTAAACTGCCGAAGGAGCTCGTCAAAATTTTGAATTCTCAACGATGACAAATTATCCGAAAATTTGTCAACTTTTTGTAACAGTTAAATACTTGCGCGTAATTGTTTTGTTTTGTGCACTCATGGGTTGAGAAAGATGAAGATTTGTGTAACAGAGCACGGTAACAGTTACTAATTAGTGCCAAACTACTGAGCTTTGTACACTCTATGAATGGATCAGATATTACAGAACATTCAACTAAATGCCAAATTAAAACTAGAAACAAGTACTTATTCATATTCAGGGGAAGAAAAATTACTAGTTAAATCACACAAGCTTAAACTAAACAAACTACATTTCCTTTAGAAAATTCACTAAGAAGCTTTTTGTTTAGTTTTTGATAAGCCTAACTTGTGATTTAAGTGTTTACAAATTACTTGCGGTTTACATTGTATAGGACAATCAAATACCACTAGATAAGTCGAGCTTTTGTAGTAAATATAACACGAAACTGCTAGCATGCGATTTTATTCAGTAAAATTTTTTAAAAGGTGTCGGAAAAAATTGTTTCTTAAAGTTTAAAAGTTTCATTTCTTTGAGTAAACATTATTTTTATTGTAATGAACGTATCTAAAGGTACGTATCACTTAAACTTTAAACTAATTGACGAAAAACATTGGTAACACATATGCTGTTCACTGCCTTAACGCTTTAAGTTTTCAGTGAAACATGTTAATGTTTTCGGGAGCACACATGACGTTATATTGGATTCCAAATAAAAATGAACCAGTAAACCAACTAACTTTATAATGTGCCTTTGGAAAGAACAAGAACAAAACTGTTTTCCTTCACACTCAAAGACATTAATATACACAGAAATTTAGTTTATAAACGTAGGTGTACTTAATTAAGCAAAGTGCTTATCACTTTAGCATAATTGTTGACGTCAATGCGAACCACCAACCACTTTTTTGGTTAAGACTAATTGCTTTTCTGGCATACTTATCACCTTAGCGTCTAGTTTGTCAACCTGTTTGATGCTCGATTATTTGGAATCCTATTATAATGATAGATCAGCTTCCCTGATAGACTGAATAACCTGATTTTGACCCCGAATAGCCTGAGTTTGACCCCAAATAGCCTGATGTTGACCCCAAATAGCCTGATGTTGACCCCAAATAGCCTGATGTTGACCCCAAATAGCCTGATGTTGACCCCAAATAGCCTGATGTTGACCCCAAATAGCCTGATGTTGACCCCAAATAGCCTGATGTTGACCCCAAATAGCCTGATGTTGACCCCAAATAGCCTGATGTTGACCCCAAATAGCCTGATGTTGACCCCAAATAGCCTGATGTTGACCCCAAATAGCCTGATGTTGACCCCAAATAGCCTGATGTTGACCCCAAATAGCCTGATGTTGACCCCAAATAGCCTGATGTTGACCCCAAATAGCCTGATGTTGACCCCAAATAGCCTGATGTTGACCCCAAATAGCCTGATGTTGACCCCAAATAGCCTGATGTTGACCCCAAATAGCCTGATGTTGACCCCAAATAGCCTGATGTTGATTAGTTTATTGATTGTAACTTGTCTATATTCTTGTATTTATAATAAATTTGTAAACCTCATATTACAAATGAAGTTTCTGCTATAACTTGGAGTCCACTATAGCATAAGAAGGCATGTGCTTGGTTTACTTCTCAACGCATTTAAATTTGATTTAGCTTTATGATGGTTATGCACATTGTACGTTATGTAGTATATTGGTTTATGATTTTTTCTGTATTGTTATAAACAATTTCCTAATCGCCAATTAGACTTTATGTGCAAATCCAATTTGTTATCAATTACGGATATTTTCAGTCGATCCACAAAAAATATTTTGTTATCCCTAATTTTTTCATGCCTAATCCTCACGAGTCAAAATATTAATCATCATTAGCACTTGAATGATTTTTTTAGGGATAAACAATTATTTTTGCAGAACCCTAAAAATACAATGTGTTTGTATGAATGATAGAGAGGAGACTGGTAGACCCACAATATGTCTCATCTGATTTATTTTTAATTTATGAATGTGTGATTTTAAGAGAAGCGCAGAGGAAATTTGGGAATTATTGGTATTGAAACGTTTAGTTATACACAATTTGATTAAGCTTAATATTTTTAAAATTTCACCCCCTAACTTAATTAACTTTTTTCTGAAAAATAAACACAGGAGTGTTTTATTATTAAACTATCCGCAAAATACTTATTTGAAGCAAAAAAATTCTTCTATCAAATCACTTCTGTGTTAATATTTCAGAAAAAAGTTAATTAGATAAGGGGGTAAATTTCACTCCCATAGGGGGTAAAATTATACACCGAGTATTTTGTTTTTTAACTATAATTTCAAAGTATTTCGGAACCCGTGTGAAAAAGTGCATTCCTGCCATACAACAAACTGTTAGGAATTCTTAAAAATATGGTACATGTAATTATTGTTTTTCAGGACAAGATTGCGAGCTTGATTTGCATCCAGAGGCTGCAACGTTTGTGGTTTGGGTGCTAAAAGAGGACCTAGACGTGCAAAGAAATGCATCAAGGCATTGAGTAAGGAATATGTACCGTAAAAACTCGGTTTATGCCCCGGGGCAAAATTTCAAATTTGAGGTCTCAGACCCGGCTATAATTCGAGGCCGGTTATAAACCGGGGCAGGGCAAAAATCCAAATTTACGAGTTTTCTACATTGTTTGATAGTAAAATCGCAAAAAATTCTAGCAATATTTAAAAGTTTCTGGCAATATTGTAAGTTTTTTTGTGAAGTTTTGTTAGCACTGTAGCAAAATAACCTAAAACCTCGTTAGTTAGCATAATTACACGAAATTTCATGCAAAAATGGTACTTTTTATATGCTTTTGTTTGCAATTCATACTAAAGCATTTTTGACCCGGGCATAATCCGGGGCAGGGCAAAATTTCTAATTTTAGCCTCTAGACCCGGCTATAAATCGAGGCCGGGTATAAACAGAGGTCCGGGTATAATCCGAGTTTTTACGGTAAACACGGTTGTGTATTTATAAAATACTAATATCTAAATACATGTATTGACAAAAATAATTGTTTACCCCTCAAAAAATCATTAAACGGCTAATGATGATTAAATTTTTTGACTCGTGAGGATGAGGCATGAAACGCGTGTGTAATAATGATTATTAAATGCAAATAATTACATGCCTTTCATTTATAATAGCACCTGAAAATCATACATGAAGGTATAACGTTTTTGTCTGCCAGTTGCCAGATGCCAACAAAATTGAAATATAAGTGTTCTTTAGGTTAAGCGATGAATCTATATAAATCTAATCCGGCTAACCTAGACTTGAATAACCTGAATATTACAACATGATTTACGACACATTTGAGTGAAATTTTCTTCATGCAACGAAATGGTCGTAAAGAAATTAAATATGACAAATGTATAGCCCCACATTTTAAATGATTGAAATTCAAGTCATTTATTAATACGAAGCGATACGTATTTTAAAATAAATATACATGGATTTCACGTGATTACATATTGAGACTATCGATTTATTTACAAATTCACAAAAATACATACTTTAAAATACTATTTACTTTGTCCGGAAATAAAAACGAACTCATAAAATGAAAATGTTGCTAAACAGAAAACTAAATTCCTGTGTATGGACATTCAAAGACCCTTATGGTTTCTTTACAAATTCTGGACATCCAATGCATGTTACCACACGCACATAATCTGTGATAACTTCCGAGTACGGGGAGCAAACGCAGGTTGCAAACTTGAACGGAATGGATTCTGTTTGTCGGTAGCACCAGGCTTGTTGGTCTTGCTCATCGCACGACTTGACGCATTCCTCGTCCGGCTCCGGCCACCACGAGTTACCTTCATGCTTTTCAATACATGCACCATCGACCTGAAAATTATCAAATATGTTGATTATTCGCATTGGACTCGTAACGCTAAGTAATTGTCAGAAATTGAAGCAGACGTCAATGATAATTTATTCTCTCAAATTATTTAGTTCTTACCGCAACACGTGGTGTTTGTCGAATGTGTCTTCCACTGACCGGTAGGAACATAGAGTTGACATGAACCGCCAAAAGAAAAATCCAGATGAGGTACTTAGGGGTCGACATCTTGGTTGTACAAACAGCAATGACTTCAAGCAGAAGAATTCTTTTTAGAATAAAAAATTCGTAACTGGAAACCGATTTTCGGGAACTTGGAAACTAACTGACAAGCTTTGAAAGAGTACTGGTTGACGAATGATAACTTTTCGAATGCTATCTCCCCTTTTTATACTCGGATTTTTATATTCACATTTTTAACATTGTATATCGAGTAGTAGCAGGTATGTAGCAAATTGTAAAACGTTCAACATATTAGTTAGGTACCAATCTTTATTTGAAGCGTAACGAGCATCATTTGTACTTTCATAATTGATTTCTTAGTAAATCGGATTATGCACAACTTCAAAGTCCAAGTTTATTATACTCGTTCAGTGTCTTTAAGGATTATAAACAAGTATGAAAATTCAGCTGAAAGGTTTTTTTTTCTTTTTTAGGGGATTACAAGTATGCTTCCACTACCTGCATGCCTTAGTATTTTTAGTACGTACACCAAAGAGGTATTGTAGAAATATGACTTTCATGTGTGCATAATACAAATGGTTGCATATTCGCGTAAATAATCGGTCGGGAAAGTAAATATATTGGTTCACATTTGTGTTAAAAAATAATGGTTCTCGTATTGTTATTTTTAAGAAGGCATAAATATTTGAACACTGCAAAGCCCTGTACAATTTCCCTTGCCTCATTGTAAAAACTGTACCACCTAATTGAAATCAGGCGATTTAAATCTTACTTCTAAAGTTCAAAACTCATATTCAAATATTGAAATCTCAATAATGTTTGGAATATCAGTAGTTTTAATAGTATTTTTCAGCCAACAGAGCTTATATAAAAGCTTTCAAACAATTTCTAGCTTTATGGAGACGATGAAACTTTTAAACAAAAATAGGCCTAACCTTAATAATGCTAAAATTTTGGCTGTTTCTGAGAAATCATGAAAACTTCGATTATCTTTGGTATATGTATTATAATGAATGTGTCGATTCCCCCAAAAAAATAGTGGTGATTCAATTGTGCTTATTTGAATTTCAATTATAAATTTAAGGGTATTTAGAAATGAGGTCGGGTTTTAATACATTCTATTTCAGGTGTGAATACTAACATGAGTTTTTATAAAGCCGACACTCTAAGCGCTTACGGTGCAGTATATACTGGGTTTGGAGAAATAACTGTTTGATTTTCAATTAAAATTTGTGACATATTACAAGCAATTAGTTAAATCTGGTTTATCTATTTTGAACACAATAACTGTTGGCAAATTTCATGAAGCAGTTTGCATTTAACATAAATGTATCAGTGTTAGGGATAAAAATAGTAAATCCATTGGTCGTAAAATGAATGGACACTTAAGAAAACAAGTCGAGCTTTGAAACGGGATTCTGTTCTGTCTTATGTTTTTATGTAAATCTTTAAAGCAAAATTTTAAACGTGAATAAATCGTGCACTAAACTAATCTAAAAACGAAACTCAAAGAAGACACTGCTTTCACATAAGATGTTTACCGTGCATACTAAAAATCATTATTTACCTCGCTCACAAACACTTGTGCATGCAAGAAATACACGCTAATTCTAATAGCTTTAAAAGTGTGCATTTAAGTTCAATTCTCGGAGGTGGTTGCTTTTTTAAGGCGGCAGTAGGGTAGTATAAAATATTAGGCGACCAAATTTTTGACTTTGTATTTGTGCATAATCCGATTTACTAAAAATTCAACATTGCGGATACAAATATTAAGCCCTTCGTGTCAAGTAAAAATACTCGTACACGCATGAATATCCTATTTATACAAATGCCTCTTGCAGTCCACACTAAGAATTATTAGGTACCTTGTTCATCAGCACTGAATCATGAACATGTTGCCAGCATTAATCGCCGAAGCAGAATTCCCGGAATATCTTATTTTTTTAGGCAATTTGTGTCTTAAAAGAACATGGCGGTCATGCAAAATAATTGTATTAAGTGAACCATATTATCACTTAATATGTGGATATTCTACAGTACCTAAAAAGTACATTTTCTAAAGTATTCTTTTTTTTGCAGGATTTAAACGCTATAGGACTACATCATTTTCCCTACGGAAATCGGAGTTAGAATGACTACCTACCTACATGCAATTAATGGTAACCAAGGGTTACCCACATGGAATTAAAAGTAACCGAGGGTACCCATCAACAACTAAGGCTTTTGATAGTTGGTGGATATAAATAAACATCCGCATGACAAGGACGGGAAATCTTGCTGGCTACTTTACCGCGGTAGTAGGTTTTGGTTTGGTTTTCTTTCATGGAATTGTCAGTGTCCTTTGCGAAAAAACTTCTCCAATACACACTAATGTTTGAGCCGTATATGTAATTCTAATGGAAAAATGACAATGGTTATGTTAGCAGAAACGTATCTTTGTAGCGTAACTGGTGTACCAAATTGTGATAAACTTATATCAAATCATCCTAAATTTCCTATACCACGTAATCGGAAAACAATTTAAGTTTATTTATCATGTCACCGTTTTACGGATTTTTTAAAAATGAAATAGAAAGAATGTTGAAAAATAAAATTTTCTACCGTCAAAAATGAAATTTTCACCGTCTATTTTTTAGATAAAAATAATTATATGAAAGTAAGTAAAAATCTAATTTTTAACGTGTTATGAAATGAATTTTATTATGCAAGTGCACAGAAACGAGCCTGTTCGTGTAATGAAAATATAAAATCTTGAAATGTTAATTGTCTTGACCATTTATTTAGCAATTATCGTAAGCCTTTGAGCAGTAAAAATCGTTATACGTTCTAGGTATTGATCTATATTTAATGAAACCAATGTAATTATTAGGAGTCTAGCAGATTCTTTATAATTTTCTAATCCGGCCGTCCGTATTAGCATGTTTTCCTCCGAAATGGCTTAGTAAACAGACACTTGAGGACCTCGGATCGAACCCAATTGAACTTGAAAAGTTCACTCCAGGTAAAATGGAAAGTTTGTTAACTTGGAAATTAACTGAGTAAATATTTACAGTCGCTACTTACCTTTGTATCGCATGACCACGCTTGAAAACTTCCTGATCGGTTTGAATATTCTACCAATCGCAAAATTAAGTTTAACGTTTACTCTTAAAAAGTACTCTAATGCAAACCTGAAGAGACCTAACGTGCATCCGATGCCATATACAGCAAATATAATAATAATGTTTCCTCTCAAAGATGCACTTTGTGGCTGCTGTGATAATTGTTGATTAAAACCACTTATCGGGGTTCGAAATTCGGTCAACCATTGTTTGATTCCAGACTCGAGCAGAATTTTTGCAGAAAGCAAAATTGAATTAGGAACATACTCCGAAATCTTAAGTCCAATTGCTGGTCTGCTAAATATCTCACTTCCAATTGATGCTAACTCTTTCTTAGGTAATCCTAGTTTCTTAATATATTCTACTGATAAATATTCGGGTAAAATTAGTGCACTTCTATTACATGCACTTAAAACTTTATAATGAACTTCATCTTCTTGAGTTTTGTGTAAACTCTTCAAAGCATATGCAATCTTTTCCATCAGTGGAGTATCATCTATATTTAGCAAACCAAGTTTGGCAAGTGGCACTAAAGAATCTATTAAATTTATGATTTTTTCTCCTGGTATTCGATGCAACTTGGATACACGTGCAAGTTTTCCTATTGGTGTTTCCAGAATGGCCGTTTCATTTCTATAATATATTGATTTCTCGAAAAACATGTTCATATATTCTCGCGCAACGTTGGATATCTCAACTATTCCCAAATAAATTGGAGATTGCATTCCAAAAAACTGTTGTCTAATATGCAGAATTTCGCTGTACGGATACTTTAGCATCCACATTTTTGTATTGTGAGCATATTTATTTTCAAGTGGGTAAATATATCCTTCTTGGAACCGGCTGTATATTGGAACACCGTCTGTTACTAGTTGATCAAGTGTTTTGTAAAGTTTGGGAAATCGAGGCAACACCATGTTATACACATTATCGTTTTTGTATGCGTTACTTAGTACTACGCCTCCGAGAAAGAGTCCAGACAACATAATTCGAAAATGTAAATTCCGTTCCATATACGCTTGGAATGGGTCACCTTGTTCCAACAGAATTTTGGTCAACCGAAAAAGATTATCCATGAAGCTAAAGCATTGCCTTAGCGCTCCAAAAGTATTCTTAATTGCAACGGCATTCAAAGCTAAAACAACCAGTATTGCAATCCATACGTATATATTAAAAACGTTGTACAGTTCAGAAAATGGGAATGAATTTAAACCTCTTTGTCCACAAGCCACTAAGCGCAAACGTTCTAAGCGATTTTCAACGACTAGCTCAAACGGAACATGGTCGGAAGGAACCACTTTTTCCAGTCTTATATGCACACTATATTCGTCGTCAAGACATACACCATGAAGCCTTGACTGGCTAATCAAATAACCGCCTCTACAAATATAGCAAATATACGCGTTACGAATATGGTACGTGTAGTTAAGCAATAACGTCACAACTAATCTGGAAAGGCCAAAGTGGAATCTTGCCATTTGGTCTCTGATTCTAAGTTTCTCATTTGTGGTGAATTTTAAGTCAGAGGAGCATAGAAAAGATTCACTTTTACCACCAATAACACGAACTGTTTGAGTTTGTCTTGAATGTCCAAGTGAAATGAGGCTCTGAGGTGTAAGTTGAGAAAACGTGGTGGCTTTAATATGCATTCCAAAGCACCACAGACGATTGGTCTTTTGAAAACGGAATTGAGGATGGTATTCCAACAATGTAACACCAACTACTTTGCCAGCAGGTTCCAGTTCATTCGCCAAAACAAAAGCTACATTTTCCGCAGTCCCATAAAAGTCTTGGTTTCCGCGAGCTCTTACTGTGTCTCGAATTTTAAAAAACATCCAAAAACACATCCCATGCAAGTAATCATTGTCTTTTGGCACCGGCACAATAAAATGAATCACGGGTATTGACAAGTTGAACAGTCCGAGTTTACCAGAACCAGTTTGCTGGTATGCAAACGAATAATCATAGGCAATCAATTAACCAACCCCTACAGAAACTGACTTTTCCCTTATCACGAATTAGTTTGCCGGGAAAGCTAGATTTTTTAGGGGAAAAGTCAAACAGCAGACTTTTCCCTTAAGATCACTGAAATTTCTCCGAAAAAACTTAGAAATTTTTTGACACACACAGATAGAAGTCGCGTTGTACATTTCTGAATTATTTGATGATATGCATTTACATTATGAGTCTTCTTAATTTTTAAACATATCATACACATAATTTTTCATACGGATGAAATGTATTTTCTACACGTGTCATATCGCATTTCTGCGGGTCGTGGGTCTGCAATTATCTGTATCTCCACAATCTCCAGTTATTAGGTGCGAAGTGTTATATCGAATGCTACTTAGGATTTTAGCCTCCTATTCGTGTACAAATGAATCACTTTTAAGTCAGGCCAAAGTGGTAAGGCCACACCACAAAAGGCACAACGTGCAAATAGCCAGTCAAATACAAAGTCAATTTTGTAAAATCTAAAAATGAAGCATTAAACAGTGACTTCTTATTTTTTCTTATTCAAGTGCACTTGTATAAAACTTATCTTTGTAACTCTCGTATGAGGTAACTCTAAGCTTAAACAGCTTTCTAATAAAGTTTTCTAATGAAGTCATAGTTCACTTGAGCCAAAGGCCTTGACGTGGTGGTCCCAGAAAACCCAGGTAGTTCTTTTGAAGTGAAAATTTTATTGCCTATTTGAATTTGAATCGTTGAAGCACATTAGCGATGTAATATTTGCTACTTTTGGATATCATGCATTTTGACCAGTGTGCTATGTAGTGCTCGATGAAAATCCGAAAAATATATAATATCCAATGAGGAAAACATATCCAGTATTTACAAGATAAAAAATAAAATATTACTGTCATGCGTATAAAAAGTTTACGCATTAAAAGCACCTTACTAAAAAGACGCACAATGTACATCAACCGATTCATGAATGCACCGCACTCATTGCATACACGAAAACAACTTTTATCTGCGTGCCAAAATTTTTCTAAGTTTTTTCGGAGAAATTTCAGTCATCTTAAGGGAAAAGTCTGCTGTTTGACTTTTCCCCTAAAAAATCTAGCTTTCCCGGCAAACTAATTCTTGATAAGGGAAAACTCAGTATCTGTAGGAGCCCACTAATATTTTTCCATAATCATATCGCATTTCGTGCAATGCAAACGCTGGCATAAATAGGTGTACTTGGAGTATGCCACACCACGACCGAGAAAGCAGCTTGTTGTGGAAAACAGTTCCATGTATGTGTGCCGTCGTTACTATATCAGGTAGAATTTTATTGTCTGATTTAGTCTGAACTTGCCAAGTAATCCGTTCATCTCTAGATGCGCGAGTGTGTCGGTATAGTGCAAAGTATTGACGGGGATTTTGAATTGTGACAGGAATGCTAATTGGTGATATATCGGCGTCAACATAGTTGATGATGTTGAAGAATGGATTGCAATTATTAGCAAACTGTCCGAGAAGTTCGTCAAAGTTCAAAATTCGAAACGTTGTCAAGTCTGCTGAAAAATCGTCAACTTGATAACGGAAGCAGTTAAACATTCTCGCATAATTGTTGCTGCCTGTGCAGTCGTTCATCGGCTTAGGTATTACGGAGCAATACGCCGCAGACAAAATATACAATGTATAGAAAGATAAAATTGTAGACATCTTGAGGATTCAAAGTCGCTGCAGGGGCAAAACTTTTTGTTTGAAGCTACAAAAAATTCTACGACAATTTTGTTAGAAATTCTGTCAATTATAAATTTGTGGGCCTTGACATTAGTTTTTTTATTTTAATTAAAATACGCGAAAATTTACGTAACAGTTACAAAGCGTAGGGGAAAATATTACAATTTAGAACTTCTGTCTGCAAACTGAACGTTTCCTTATTACCAAAGGAAGAAAGATAAGGATATTAAAATATTAAAACCAAGAACAAATCGTACATTCAGGCACAAGAGCAGTTTGTTTTGTTGTGGGAGTTATCTTCGATTTTTTTTTGATTTTTTTGTTGGCTATTTCAGTTAATCTGTTATTTATTTACACTCGGCATCAGCGTATTTAAAAAACTCGTTAAGTTTCTACAGTATCAATCCCTTTGAATATGATTTTCGTTGAAAACCGACTTGGAAATATGATGATTAATAGAGAAACAACGTGATAACGTGAACAACACTACGTTGTCTTTTGCTGAATAACATCTTCCACCACTCTGAGTAAGTAGCTCATAATATGTAATTTAACAAAAAGCTTATCATTTATCAATTTTAATGTAATGACGCCAATGGTCTCCTAAAATACACTAGTTGATTGGTTTAAGCACTAGTTTTAGACTAATTGTTATTATAATGGAATTTTGAATGTTTTGCACGTGAAAATATTGGGCTACGACAATTACAAAAATGTATTTTTTTAAATCATATTACTGTTGTGGTAAGTCATTATGTTAGAGCATTTAATTTTTTAGTTAATATTTCTAATAGAGACACTAAGATAGTTGTTAATACCTAGTTTGGTTTCGGCAAAATGATTCTTTGAACTAAAACGGGAAATAAATCGTAACCACAAAGCATTTTTTAGCGCTTTTTCTCAATACACTTAAGCAACTCATAGAGTCTCGACATTGTTGTCTCTTTGTTTGAATATATACAACATCTCATTAGCGTCTCATAAACAATGATTTCATTAAAAGCAAATATTTTATGTTAGTCTTTAAATGATCAGACCACTAGATGTTTCTAAGATAAGTCAGGTGTTTCTTCAAACAAAATGAAAATTTTCAAAAAAAATTGTTGTCTACATAAATATCTAAAAGAAGTACACTTTATATAAAAATGTAATTTGAGATTGATCTGTCTAGTGCACCATTAAATATTTAGTTTCAATTTGACTAATTACATTTTGTTTTTCTGCCTCGTGCTCTGACGTAGTATAAAATCTAACTCACGTTTATCTTCATTTTTAGCTTCAGCTTATGAGTTAACGTAAAGGTTGTGTATAAACTTTACTGGTCTGCTCAATAACTGTATGACTATTCAGTCTATCTTTGATTTACCAACGTGTGACAATTCTTAAATCCGCAGCAGAAACGTCGTTGTAAACTTTTTGTGTTTTACACCACCCACCGTATCTTCATGGATTATTTTCTCTAACATACTGAAGTGGCAGCAGTCTTTCAAAACATTAAAAGCAGACAATTTTGTTTTAGACAAATATAGGTTTAACTTATTTTAGTGCAAACTCATATTTCTAGTTACAAATACAACAATATATATTTGTTTGACAAGTTGTTACTGAGTTACTCTGCTTTGTTCGTTACTACGTAGACGGTCTATTAGCTAGCGGTTTACTGTTATGAAAGTTACCAACAGCTAGAAAATGTTAAAACAGATTAGAACTTGAAAGGCAGAAAGGTAATGTTCCGGCTTGCTTTTCTGGACAGGATCTGAAGGAGATAAAAGAGGAGAGGCTGCGGTCGAAAACGATGATGAGGATATTTTGGGAAGTAAGTTTTTGCTGGTGCGGTATTCCTTCAGCCTTGAGGAGCTCGGCACATGTCTTTCCCAAATTTCAAAACTGAGCCACTTTGCCAAAGCAGACGCAAAGTGACACCAC
>JAIQCH010000213.1:0-14231 GCA_029691765.1 Entomobrya proxima
TTTCTGAAATTAAATTACTATAATAATTAACTTTTTATTGGTTTTAGCTTCACCGATATTTCTTTTAATTGGATATTAAGATATTCAAATTATGATTTGTCGGTTTTGCACATTTCGATCGCTAAATGTTCAAGCACTTTAAAGGTTCAAGCGTCTATAACTTCCGCACATTAGCTTTATTTAACGTGAACTTTTTTCAGTTTCTGTCAACATAAGTTATTCACTATGACACATATAATCTTGTGTTTTGTAATTTCGAATTTTAAATCCTGTGTAACGCCTGAAGCCCTCGTGGCATTCACCATAAACATAAAGAAGGAAACGAAGAAAGCATGTGCACACCTAGTATGCACGCAATTACAAAGCACAGCAAGCGTTCTCCCCGAGTATGCTTCTACCAAAGAAAATCGATACGTGTATATAGGGCGTGATGCAACTTCTGCACTGCAAAACCTTGAACTTGAAACGGTGAAAAGTAAAAGCACAAATGTAGAATAGCTTTAGGATGTTAAAACATGGTATACCGCCAACTAGTAGGTAGGTATATGCAGATCAGCATTCGTAACCAAATCGTTTAGAATGGTTTTTAAAAACCAGCTTTCACTTAAGCTTTGCAATGGATTTGACCAGTCAATGGTAAACTATGCAAATGCCCGGTGCAGAATATGATTATATCAAATACGTCCGAAATAATAGGTTAATGAAATAAAACATTGTGCTAGACAATAACAAATGATTTGTGTACAGTTTAAGCTCACCAAACAATGATTTACATAATAAAATTGGAAATTCATCTTGTTCAACATTCAAATAAAACAGATATAATATATATAGGCATACATTAAACATCCGCAGAATTTTTTTCTAACAAATTTCAAAAAATAAATAATGACAAAATACAGTTACTACGTAATGATGAATATTCCAAACGTTTCAGTTCGAGTATATTTGGGACCATTTGTAGCAACTAACCTTTCTGCTTACATTATGGACTCTTGTACTTGAACACGCATTTCTATAATGCACTGTAACCACAACTCAGGTGAAAATACAATTGCAAGACGGGGAAGCTACAGCTGGTAAAGATGAATTGTCTGAAATGACTTCAAGATGCATTTTTAATTGTTTTTCATACAGGTGCACAAATCGTTTTTGGAGCTCTGGATACCAACAGCACTCTCATGGCTCTTCAAGTCAATTTAAATTAGTTATACATTATTCCGGTGAATGTTTCACGTGACCTGGTTAGTATGACACATCTCCATATCCAAAGCATCACTACCAGTAGCAGCACCTTCAGACTCTTTTCTCCGCTTTCGCAAAAAGGGTAGTCTTTTCCGGAATTCTTGTTTGAATTTGTCCTAATGCAGGCAAATCAAAACGAAGAATGAAACTTTAAAGATTGACAATTCCAAGTT
The DNA here is from genome assembly GCA_029691765.1 of Entomobrya proxima. Lineage (NCBI taxonomy): Eukaryota > Metazoa > Arthropoda > Collembola > Entomobryomorpha > Entomobryidae > Entomobrya > Entomobrya proxima. The sequence continues at coordinate 1,419 of JAIQCH010000213.1, forward strand.
GGAATATTACTATAAGCTATTTCAGAGAAAGTTCTGCTAATATTGCAGTTACTTACACTGCAAATTGCATAGATGAGCGGGTTACAGCAGGAGTTTCTCATTGCCAGCCAATGAGAACAAAACCAAATGATGTTAATATATTTGTACCTGAAATTTTTTTTAAAGGCCAATAACAATTTTTTCATTATATTTTTTTTCCTTGATCACAAAGCAACATCAACTTTGTAAATTCAGTAAATTTTTATGTTTTATGCAATTGACTTAAGAAAATTATAAAATGCTGTGTTAATTTTAAAACACTTAAGTGTGTGATAAAAAGCAGATTTATGTACAGCAAAATAAACATATGAATGTGTCTTGTGTAAAAGTACTTTTAACGTGTATATACAGCAATAGTAGCAATTGCATGCATGCTTGCTAACACACTAAACTTACTCATTTATGTTAGTAATCCACTGTAAAATGTTGTAGAGCTGTATAGGAAGCCAACATACTCCAAAAAGGATGACCACAAGAAGCATCATTTTTACAACCTGTTTAAATCCAAGATAAAAATTACATTATAAGTTACATAATCTGATGCCTTATGCATTAAAAAATACGGATTTTGAAAATATGCACATTTTAGCAATTTTTATAGTAACAAGTATCAACATTGAAAACAAGAGAAAATTGAAACCGTCAAATGCAGCTAAACAGCTGTTAGTAATCTGTGTACTACATGTTAAATGCGTACGCATTTTTTAGAATGGCTGAATGTTCACGCTAAAAAATTGCATAACATACTTACGTAGTTAAAGCTACCATATTATACTACCGCTTTCTCCAGCTCTTTTTAATGTATAAATTAATTTGCAACCTATAACGAATATAAAATTCTATTTTAATAGATGCAATCTAGAACATGAACTTGAATAAATAAACCTCTCAGCTTGGTTACCGGGACGAATTAAAAGTGGTTTTTGGTATTATGCTGGGATGAATAAAAGGTGCATGTGCATGCCATGTGTTGAGCTTTTTATGCGTACAATGCAGTATGTCATGCAATTCTTGTAACTTGGTGTATTTACTTCATGTGAGAATTAAAACAGCATTTACCAGTTCAGCTCAAAAAGTCACATCAAGGCTGAAAATGTGAAGCAATCAAGAATGAGCTTGTGCACGTTTTCGTGATTTTGTTGGGTGATATTATACAAGATATATTGTAAACCAGAAAGAAATTATTTTGCATATTATATCTGGTATCTATTATTATATTATATTGCATAACTCATTGGTTATTTATGAATTATGCTTAGTATGAGCTGACAAGATGATACATGCTTTATAGAGTTTGCTGGATCGATTGCAAAATGGAAATGAGAAATGTTTGAAAAGGTAATAAAAAAGTTGTTAGATGTTTTCTACAGCACAAAATAATGCCACATGTAAATGAAAGCTTAAAATGCGGTACGGTATTTTATTGGAAATCAAAGTTCGTTGCCCAACTTTTTCGTTCTGTATCTCTTAAAATGTGGTAAATATGGCAATGTCCATTGACATGATACTTCCTTGCATTGCCAAAGAAGCCTTGATGTGTGGGTATCGTTCAACGGAAAAATAATAATAGTACGAGTTAATATATGCTTGGGTTTAGCCTGTTTTTACGCTTTATGTCATTATTACTAAGTAATGTTCGAACTTTGATAAATCGATCAAGATCAAAGCAAATCCTTTCTCGGCGATGGAACAATATAAGGTTTAAAGGTCAACCTCCCCCGCAGTTACAACTTTTTCGAAAAATAGAAACGAAGAAGTAGCTCGGATTGAAACACGCAAGTAGTTTATGAAAGGTGCTGAAATGGAAATTTTGATGTGCTCTATTATACATAGTCATGCGAAGTACAGAATTAACGTATGCATTTAAATTGCATGCAGTTTTATTGGTTATAATAAAATCCTTTAATATCTGGAATTGCTGAAAAGATTAAAAAATCTTAAGTCACTTAAATAAAAATGCTATGACAATATGTAAAATCATGTCAAATAAATAATTGTTGTATTCAATAGGCATTACTTTGTACCATGTCTACTTCTGAATGTGAATTAATGTGCATGGTCATCCACCTCATCCACTCATTAACAGGATAATAGCAGTAGAACAGTTAACTGTTGATATTTTTTATGTAGTTCACAAACCAGTCTAAACATATTGGGGCGTATAATCTAACTTTTTCTTAAATCAGGATTTAAACTAATCCTGCTTAATCCAGGATTAAGATTAAATTAATCCAGATTTTTTAAAATTTTGGTTTAATCGGAAATTTGGATTAGTCTGGATTAAAGTTAATCCGGATTAAGGAAGTAGACTAAATTTTATTTCATTTCTACCCAAATATAATACAAAATCAAGTTAGCGTCAGCTTTACATCAAATTGTTATTAACGCAAGTATAATTTATAAAAAATGTAAATTAACGAAGACATTTACATAAAAATACTAATTATCTACATTTTATCATCTAAGAACCAGCTATATTGAAGTAGCCACAGAAAAACAATACATTAACGAAAAACAAACCAAGGATTCATGTCACAAATCGAGAAATCATTACGCATACGTTATTTATAATAAGCAGTATTGTTAGGTATTATATTATAAGTACCTATTTATAATCTAGATTTATGCTCTGACAAAAAACATGTATTTTTAAATACGTTGTGAAGGCAAACTTTCGGAATCCAGGATCACCTTCCTTCGTAGAATATTACATTTCTCCCTTTCAATTTCATTTCGATCTCCCATCAGGTTGATAATCGTTTGAAAGCAACCCACTTGTTGCTCCAGGAGACTGACTTGCCTTTCCAAAAGAACCTCGGTGTGCGACTTTTCGGAAACACGAACACGTTTCTTCTTTGGTTCGCCTAAAGGGGTAGATTTGTTTTCATTCGTTGATGATACATTTTCTTTGCTACAGCCTCCATCGCCTCCACTGTTGCCCAAATCATTACCTCCAGATTCGATTCTTTTAGTTAACCTTGTTTCTGCATGACCACTTCCAATTAAATTGACATCCAGTTCTTTTCGAAACGCTTCAGGTTTTCCCGTGCGAGCTCCAGATTCTACTCCTAGTAAATTTACCACGGCTTCACTTCCAGTTACCGCTAACGTTCCGTTCAATGAACCAGTTAAATCAGAAGGATTTTCATTACTACGTACTAACGATCCTGCAGTTTCCGCAGCCCTGGAGCTTGCTGCTACCTGGGGCTTCTTTCGAGCATCTAAAACCAAAAAAGTAGTCAAACCAAAATTACCAGTAAATTATAATCTGAAAACCAGTTGTTACAAAGCAGCTGCTTCAATGCATTACTTACGCAATTCACTTATGTCAATTCCACCTGAAACTCCACGAAGACCAGTTTCTTTAATAGTGGACAGCATCACATCTTCAGCAGCACTTAAGGTTTGCACATTTGATGGTCCACCTCCTGTCTTTCCCCTTTCAACAATGTTGTGGGCCCCTTTTTGTTTAGCGGATGACCTGACATTTTTGTACTTCACTTTGGTCTCTGCAACAGTACGAGCTGCTCCTCCTGCTACGTTCACCTCCTCAGTAATCTTTAGCCAAACGGTTTCCTTAGTTGCGGCGGACACTTTCTTGCTTCCTTCTAAAATTGGCGTGAATGGAACAGCTGCTGTCGTTAAAGCCAAAACCTCATCCGCTGACCAATTTTTACTCCGCGTTCTCTGTGAAACAGCTGAATCCCCCATGGCTGACTTTGAAACCAGAATAATTCTAGAAATTGAAAAGCCTGAAATTTAAAAGTAAAAAGTAAAGTGAACGAACAGACAGACGGACACACTACATCTTAAACATCAAGCAAGCTTATCATCATACCTTAGGATCAATGAAAATATTCAGACGCAATACGATTACGAATATCGGTAGCAGATGACGAATAGGATTCGGTTGGCTGGTGATTTCCTTCCAAAATAAGTTCTTCAATGTAATCTTCGTCTCCCGGGAGCAAGGGTACGCTCTTCCTAATGCAAATATTGTGTAGTATTGCACTGGCAACAATTAATTTGCAAACTTTATCTTCTCGGTAGCAGGAGAATCCTCCAGTTCTGTGTACGCAACAATGTTTAGTGTTAAGCCAATATACATCAAATAACGTTGGTATTTTTTTAAACTTTTAATTAAGTAGTTTCGTTTTCCTACCTGCACATAGAGCGGAAGCGACTTTTCCACAGACCAATGGCCCTTTCTACAGTTGTCCTCGTTTTGATGAATGACTTGTTATAATTTTTCTTGTGCTCTTCTGTAGGGTTCAGGTAGGGTGTAAGTAGCCACGGCTCTAACGGATAACCACTGTCACCTAAAAAATTAATCAATCACGTACAAAGGTTGAATCAAACATAATTAGAACTAATTAATAGAGAATTCGTATTGATTGACCAAGTATTACCCAACAGCCAACCGTCTCCAAACTCTCCACCGCAGATTTGACCACGTAAACTGCTGTGTTTCCAAATAAAAGAGTCGTGGCTTGACCCAGGCCAGTTGGCCACTACATCCAAAAATGAATAATTGGAATCACACACGACTTGGCAGTTGATCGAGTAATATCTCTTCCGATTAACAAACAAATGGGCGTCCTGATGTGGTGCGGTGATGGGAATGTGCGAACCGTCTATCACACCGATTACGTTTGGGAAACTGGCTATATCATAAAACTTTTGTTTTCTTTCAAGTAAGTTTTCTGAATTTTTAATGAAATAGACGTATTCGGGAGCCAGTTGAATAACTTGGTCGGTGCACTCGGAAATGATTTCAGATACTTTTGGTTGGGTTGTTCCGTACGCGTTGGCTAGTACGTACTGAAATGAACCTGATCTCAAATAATTAAGAAAACACAGAACTTTTGTTTCCAGAGGAATGGATGAGCGCCGTTTCCCTTCTAACGGTTTGAAAAGTTCAATGAATTCACTAACGGCCCACCACGGAAGCCCTGTGTGAATTTTAATTTCTGATTCCGAAAAATCTTCAAGGACTTTTCTTCGTTTTCCAAAGTTTTTTCTGCTTTTATCCAGAACAAAAAGCGGCACTGCCATTTTTTGAGAACTGCATTTCAAAACTAAAAAACGAACGTGCTTGGAACTGAAAAATGCAACCTGGAATGTAGGAAAAATATAACTTGCGACTGGTCTCAGGTGGTCTTAGACTTAAGCCTGTTTTCGCGGTTTAACTTTTTTGAAAAAAATACTCGATGCTGGTATCGGCTAACTTGCCAAAAAAATGGCTTAACTCGCCCCGGTTTATCTTTGGGATTAGCGTTAGGCTTAAACCGTTTTACCCGATAAGGATAAGCTGAGATTAGGTTTAAACCAGAATTTAAAAGTTAGATTATACGCCCCATTCAGCTTAACTGCTGGATTTTTTTCACAAAGAGTATTTCACCTAGATCGAATGCAAAATATTATTTAGTAGCTATAGGAATTAATACTCACAGGCTGAGCTATTACTTTTTAAAGATTTGATTAAAACTTAGTTCAGATTACTTTATTTTTTCTACCTTATTTTTTTAATTCGCGTTGTATTGAATGAACAACTGTGCTTGAAGTTAGTGTTGTTTTTCGATTTTGTGATGCGAGTTTCGAAGTAATCAGAAACAGAAACAGGTTTCTTGGATATTTTATGATAATTTTCCTATCTTTGTTAACTGAAATTGTCCAAACTTGTAATTTTTGTGTTAATGCTAAATCTTTCATGTTCAAAACTTGATTTTTGTGATGGTTAAACCCGATGAAGAGGTCAGACTCGATGCAACATTTAATCCAAGGAGGACTTTGTTAAGCATAAACATCTTCCTCTATTGTCCTTGTGCGGGAAATGGAAGTTTTTCTGCAAATTCCGGAAATGGTTTGTTTTTATCGCTTAATGAAGTGTTCGTCAGAAAACGCTTCTTGTGGCTTCTCATTTTGTAATTTTTCAAGTTCGGACCAGGAGTAGCTATTTGTCTTATAAAAAGACTAGCGCATCGTAAATCACCATGGGTCCTGTTGAGGCAGCTAGCCAAAAACAGAGAAAAGTCCATCTTCGGACTAATAATTCGAATTTCTACATGTAATGTATTATGTTTTATACTGATTTAAATTTGCGTGTTGTGCCATTTTCAAGCAGAAGATATATCGGGAAAGCACTTCGGCCGGGCAGAAGCAGAGTAGTTATTAGACAGACTTACTTCAAGAAAATTCAATTCCGTTGAGCAATTTTGTATGTTTGAGCTTATGTTTGAGATAAATTTCAAAAATTATTAAATGTGCAATCCTGTTAATGCCAGTATAGAAAATATGATAGTGTTGATTGTCTTAATATGCTAAGTTCAGAGTATGTTGTTGAGGAATTAGGAATATCCGTTTTATGCGGCAGAACTCATGCAAGATCAAAATAATTAAATTAAGTTTAGCGTTAATAAAGATGTGCAACCAATTTTAATAATATTTGACGAATCAAATAAAAAAACAAAAGTTGACGTTGAACTGAATTCTTCTAATTTCTGCAATATTAAACTACCCAATAGACTTACAACTAGCAAGTGTCACTAAAACTTGAATCTAAACTTGACAAATAATCTCACTTACATTTACATTGCAAATTTCTTGAATTCTAGAATAATTAAATAAACCAAAATTAATCATAATCTAACAAAAATGCCAAATTGAATTTAAGAAAACGTTAAATTTTTCTAGATATTCCGAAACGTAAATTGTATTTGAAAAATTTAATTTTTTTAGAACTTACTTTTTACTTAATCCTTTTTAGGACAATCAGTGCCACCAGCTTTAACAGTTCTGCAATTATTAGTACCATTGTCTTGCTGGAAATAGCCTGGAGTGTTTTTCCAGAATGAGAGTTCCCAGATTCCAACCGCGCACAAACAGTAGAAGCTTTGCACTGGAAGTCCTTTCCTGATTTGCTTGTTTCTCCAACTTTGCACCAACAGGTTCCACCTTTACCAGCGTCAGGATCAAATAAATATTTAGAACATTTAACTGAGTTTCCGCAACATCTACGTATGCAGAAGTCAATCCCTTTTTCGTTATTCTGAGCATTACAGACGGCCGGTGCTCGGTAACCAAATGCCTGCAAGCAATTAATGAGGTATATTCAGAAATTGCATGAATTTTACAAGAACTTCAAATTTTCAAAATTTTACAACAACTTCAAGTTTACAAATTTACAAGTTTACCTGTTGAATTTCCTGACCGTAATTCTGACTTTCTTCAGCATCTTTTTCCGGAATGTTTTCGTTCAACTCAGTTCCCAAAACAAGTAGAGATTCCAATAACATGGCCACAACGAAGAACCAAGTCAGCTTCATTTTAGTAGTGTGTTCAGTACACCAATAAATATTTTCAGGAAGGTATTGTCAGGAAGACGATTTGGTGAGAAATGAAAGCAAAATATTGCAAAATACAATGAAACAAGGTACATCTGAATATGCAGAATCTCGAACAGAAAAGGTGTTCTCAAACATTATGGCTCGCCTCAAGAGATAAAATTATAACCTTTTCAGTCCGTTGCGTTTTGTATAGGAAAAGTACAAACTTTAATCCTTTTTGCAAAATGTGTATTCGATAATTCGATGGTCGTTGACATGTTCACGTGATAGGATATTTTTGTGGTAAAAAGCCCAGTGTGTTCATTTGTTCACCTGGTGTGCACATGTTAAAATTTTACAGAAACGGTGTTAACCTTTGTGTTTGTGAAAAGGTTCAGCATTTTTGTTGAAGTACCTAACGTATCGTTTATTTCAGTAAAACACATATCCTCGTCCATACCTTAGGATGAAGGAACAACGGAAGGGGTGAAAAACAAACAAACACAGGCATAAATATAAGTTTGGGAAAGAGAATTCTTTACCTTGCTGAATTTCATGATGGTCTAGTAGATTCAGCCCATCCTATAACATGCTTATAAAAGCTTGTAAAGTTGTCATGAGTGTGTCTATACATTATAAAAATGGTCAGACGGACTAAGGGAATTGAAATACAGATACAGAAATGCTTGTTTCACAATAAATCAAGATTTTTTTCAGCTTTTAAAAAACCCTTAGCAGCGAGCATTTATTATTAAGCAGACGAGGTCTTCAGACCTCAGTATGCTTTCTGGGATTGCTCTTCAAGTCTGTATAAGCCTTGCGTTCTTCCGCCCGTCCGTAGCGCGATCTCCTCCTAGACCAGACCAGATATTCAAAATCGGTTTTCACCATTGAATTCCTGGTCACTAAATCTAGGTACTGGGGTACAAAAAAAGTTACCCCAGGCCCCCCTTCCCCAAAATACCCCCCACACCCCCATTAAGGTCAAACAATATTAAATCACAAGTCCACCTGTATATAAGTAATTGATGCCCCTGAGTTCAAAAATGATATCCGTTTTTCGTTAGCTGTTCACCGTTAGCCGCTAGGGGGCGAAAAGTATCAAAATTCCTAATAACTCCTCAATTCTTTAAGCTAGACAAATGAAACTCAGTCCATAGGGGTAATTGACTACGCTAATTACTATTTTGATGTCAAAGTCCCCCCAGACCACCCTGATCCCCCCGGGGCAGCTCCCCACTATACTTAAACTGCACCATAACACGGTGAAACTCAGTTTTAAGGGGTAATTGAGTCCGTTGGTCAGGATTTTGATGTCAATATAACTCAGACTATTATTATAGTCAAATAAAATTCTCGTATGCTTTCCTAAGTTTACAAAAGTTTATTGTATACCACTGGTGGCTGGTGTCTTTGATTCATCCCTTGAAACAAGCATTCTCCGGCGGATACACTTTTTGATGTCCTTCGCGGACATGCTCGGATATCCCATTCGGGGATATCGGTAGTATATCCGTATAACATCTTATACGTACAAAAAAATATAAAAAAAACCAGTTTGTCCTAAACTTATCCCTCTGGGGATATCAGATGGCATAAAGCCCGAAGTGGGTGCGCAAAAGCACAACAAAAGACACTCTGGCTGAAAAACACAACCGACAATTCTCAGCTTGTTTGACTTACTTAGTCTAGTTTTCCTACAATATAATTAGTTTTTTTCGTTGGTAATTAGGGATAGCTCCAAATTAATCGCACAATTTAAAGACAAATGTCGGCAAAGGGGGAAGAAAGCCAAATGACTTGCTTGTGTGCCTGTGCAACTACTCTAAAGGTAAGTAAAAAATTATTAATTGCTTGAGCTAACATGATGCTTTCAGTGGGCATTTAATATTTAATTAACCAACTACATTGCGTTCCTTTAAAATAGGATGAAGGAAGAGCGTCACAATGCAGTGGATACTCAGCCCTTTCTCAAAGTTTAATCTGTCCTAATCCCATTCTCGCAGCCCTTAGCCATCTCGCGTGTCTTCACGGTGGATTTCGATTATAGGTTAATAAGGTAAGTTTATAAAGGAATAGTTAACGTTGACAGAGCTTATGTCTGCTCCCCTGTTAAAAAACTTTCAAGAATTTCTCAAAGTTTGTCTGTTTTTCTTTTTTGCAATTTTTGGAAAGGAGAATGCTCTGTCAACTGCCGTAGCAACCATTAAAGGTTACGATTTGGCTTTTCCGTCCCCATTATCCAATGGCAAGTGGTATTAGTTAACCTTTTGCATGAACTCAGTGAATGACTACACAAGTAAAAATTATTTGAAGTTCTAATTGAACTATTTTATCTTGACATACCATTTTAGTACAAGACCAAAGCCCAGAAGTACCCCGAAAGACGGAAGAGAACTTGCAGGATAAGGCCAATAGCAGAATTGTGTTTTGAGTGTACTATACTCTAATAACTTTAATTGTTATCAAAATAAAATTAAAATTATTGTAAACTAAACTGGTTCTTTTGATGTACTTTAAATGTCAATATTTGCACATTTTTCATCCCTATCATATCCCAACTATGTCCGTAAAATATTTCATGGATGTACAAATAACATAAACAGGATGTATTGTGCACGTACTTAATCATGTCCTATGATTGTCCGCTCAGGATAAACTGGTTCACGTAGGATATACTACGTACATTTATAGGAATATACTTAGAAACGTGTTAAGTACATGGTTTTTGGAAATAGGGATATGTGTAGGATATCCCTATTACGTACTTATCCTTTAAACTAATGTCCGTCGGACATCCGTATGTCCGAAGAAAGACATCAAAAGTATGTACCCAGGTGGAAATTTTGTTTCAAGGGATTTTTATAAGGGTATAATAAAAAAATGGTTCATAATTGGAAAATAATGTAGTTTTGTGTTATGTTCAACAAACAGGTTTCTATACATTCAATGTTTTATTTTATCCCGTTTTTTTTCGTGACAACATGGCTCAGCAAAAAAACTGCAATTCCAATGAAGTACTTCAGTAGTTTATTTTTTTAAACGTTTTAGCCAAATACGAAAATGGAAAATGGGGTTACATGTCATTTCGTTGAAACCACGGATTACGTGTGCAGACATATTTACAAAGCAGATTCAGCCATATAACGGAGCTACTTTTATCCATCAGATTACTTTTCCATATATTCCATTTAGTGTCTTGCTGTGGTAACCGGCTATTAGCTCCCAGACCAACAAGCTCCCGGTGGTCAGTTAGCTCCCCGACCCACTTGCTCCCAGACACATTTGTTCTTCGTGCTTTTTCCTGCCAGGTTATTTTGCTCCCATAACCATAGCTCCCGGGCCACTTGGCTCCTAAACTATTTGCTTCCTAGAACTGTAGCTCCCAGGTAACTATGCTCCCTACAAATTACCAAACAGACAAACAAACAAATTTCTCTTAATGATTTGCCAATGACCGTCAGTCTCATGAACAGATAATGATTTTCCTTTAAGTCATCTTTTATAATCTCATATATACGGATTATAATCAAGTTCATAGTACAACTATTTTTATGATATAATATGAATGATTATGAAATGTGTGCATTAGTTTTCTAGCTGCTGTCATTGTTCATTGCTCATATACAATGTCAAGCTGTATGTAAAACAAAACACTCAAGTATACACCGACTAGTAATAGGGACAGTGCAGACCTTTATCTAAAATTATGAAACTGAAAGTGAACGATTTTATTTTCTTAGAGTTGTTTGTTTTCAATTGTTAGTTATATTCCAACGGCTATGCACTGTTTGGTAATTTGTTGGGATCATAGTTACCTGGGAGCTAAAGTCCTAGGGGGCAAATAGTTTGGGAGCAAACTGATCAGGGAACAAGATGGTATTGGAGCCAAGTGGTTCGGGAGCTAGTGGTTATGGGAGCAAAATAACCTGGAAGCACAAGGCACGGGGAGCTAATGTGTCTGGGAGATAGTGGGTCGGGGAGCTAACTGACCACCGGGAGCCTGATGGTCTGGGAGCTAATACCCTAGACCCTCTAGCTGCTCTTAACGTGCCACCATATCACTGAATAATATCAAGAACGAAGATTTGTAAAAGGCGTTAAATAAACAAACATAACATGATATAGAATTTTTACATCTTTACGACACGTGCCAAAACATTCTAGAACTTTCCAGCATGTACAAGAGCCTGAATCCGTCACCTGTTTTTCTCCAATTTGAGAAATATTCGAGTACAAGTTAATGGAACAACATGAGAGCAATTTATGTATTATCAAAACTCACAAACCGTAACTCTTAAGATATGCTTGATGAAACACCTTAGTGTTTGCATATTATAAATTTCAAAACACGACAAAACTTGGTTAAATACAGAGTGTTGCGTCACATTTACTTATGTATGCATATACGTGTATGAACACAACGCCGCTGCAACAAACACCTAAGTGCGCAAAGTTTGCTCAACAGATATATGGAGCACAATATTCCAACTCAACAAGCATTCATCATTTTTGCTTTCACTTCAAGAGATTTTTATCATGAACTCCATTGGTTGCTAGTCACTTTCGTGGCTGTTCTTGCCAGAATCTAGAGGAGAAATCAGATGCAGGTTTAATTTCAGTGAATATGCACCCACGGACTTTCAGTGAATATATAATCTAGCATTATTTGATTTTCACTTAACGCAAAGAAAATTAACTAGAAAAAAATCATGTAAATATAAAGTATGTTTTGCTATACATAAATACTTTAGGGTGAAAGCAACGTTTACCAGATTAGGACTTTGTTGGTGCTTCCAAACCATTGTATTTTGGGTAGTCATTCAGAAACAAAACTGCATGCCTGGATAAATTTAGAACTAGCTCTTGCTGAATTAGCTCCCATTAAATCTGTAACCTTTTGTGTCAGAGCCAATTAGTACTTTTTAAATTGTAAACAATGGCTATGACACTTTAATATTATTGTGCTCTATACTCTGGAATGCAATAATTTCCCGTAAAAATGCTTTATATCTACAACTAGAGCAAAATTCTAACATCACGGTGAATGTAAACTTGTGGAACAAGACTTATAGTACGAGAAGTAGTCCTAAATCCGGGTTGTGAAGGATTTCAAACCTTACTGCCCAACCTCTAACAGTTATGAGCCACGATACAGAACCATTTCGTCGGCAAAACTTGTTCTATATTGAAAAATAAAGTGCTTCATGGCTTGCACAGGTGATGCACTTTATTTAGCAAATAACTAACTGTAAGCAAATCACTTAAGCTATTGTTATTTTTTTAAATGCAGCTGCTTGTGGTAATTGTAACTCTGTTTACTATAAGCTTTGAAGTGGCAAAAACACCAGGTGTGGATTAAACTACTTACACATGTGCGCGAGGAGTGTATGTTGTTGACTAGAGAGTTCTTGTTGATAAGTTATTGGAAATGAGTAGTTAGTAAAAC
>JAIQCH010000214.1:0-14148 GCA_029691765.1 Entomobrya proxima
TACACAATACCGCTAAGCCAACACTTTGTAAGAACGATGTGCAAAGCTTTAAAATTCGATTTATTTTTAAATTGAAATCCAATATAAAAACCAGAAGGTTTAAATATTATGCAGTACAGATAAAGAAAACATATTTGTTTGCTTAAGTTGGTTACCAAGTGCAGTATGTAATGTTATGTACGTCCGTACGTGCTAATTCATTTCAGCCAAAAAAAAATTGCGACAGTCAGTTTCTTTTTGTCTTCGGTCAACGCAAATTGAATATGTTGTAAAGCAGACATTTTGATTTGTTAAAATAACTTCAGTTGCACTAAACCAGTTTCTAGAGTAACGTGTTTAAAATCAGATTGTCAACCATAATAGCACAACTAGTTCTAAAACATGACAAGCAGTCAAGAGATAAAAAGCACGGTAATAAGCACGCAAACAAAATCTAATAAGCCATTACAAAGTTTGTTCATATTTTTAGTATATTTCTTGCAGACCCCAATGGAGAAAAGGCGCTTTTGGTGGAAAATAGCAAATTTTTCTCAAATTCGACACTTAAAGGAGGCTTTGGAACAACAGCAGTTTCAATTTAGCATGGGCAACAGTATTGACTTGCCAACCAAGTGGCGATGCTATCTGACATGCAATAGAAATTGGAATTATACTAATATTGGATTCTATATATAATTAGATAAAGGCAGTGTCGGGCCAGCTAAACAAGTGCTACTATCTCTTTCGTCAGTTAAGATTGATAAATACTTTACCGGAATCGGAGTTGCTAGTAAGCTTTTAGTTTAGATTTGTATCAATTAATAAAACAATGCTATTTCTGTATACTTTATGGCAAAACAGACATTCAACTAACAGCAAAAATCTAGAAATATATTGGTATTTATTTAATTAGAATATGTTTTTGTTCTAAAGTTTACATTTTCTCCGTGTTTCAGATGTTCAAGATATGCTTAAGGTTACATCTTGGGGTTACGAAAAATTGATCCCACAAGATCCTAGGGATGAACAGAAGGCTTTACCGTTAGACTCTGACGGAAATTTGTGTTTGGAAATTGAAGTTACCTTGTTTAACCTGGCAAGTATGAAAACTCCAAATGTCGGTTTAGCATTGCCTAGCTTGATATCTAAGTTTGAGATAGCAAGTCTAAAACAATTAAGTTTTGACCTCAAAAACATGTACAAAAGCCATGGCTTGCTTAAAAGTATACCAACAACGGCAAAAGTTATATCCATGGATGGAAAAGAACTCTTTGTGCACAGAAAATTGCTTGCCGCCCGCAGTCCTGTTTTTCATTCCTTGTTTCAGGCACCTATGCTTGAAGCAGTAGAGGGAGTAGTTGAAGTGGACGACATCTCGGGCTTGGCTTTGGAAGCACTATTTAATTATATGTATACTGGTGTGCTTCCGGAAAATTGGAAGGATGCTGAAATTATTGAAGACTTTACTTATGCTGCACACAAGTACATGCTGGACAAACTGCAGGAGTTTCTGGATCAGGCTTTGGGTTTAGTGTGTAGCCCAAACAATTGTGCTAACCTGCTTGATTTAGCAATTAAGTTGAACATGAAGCAAGCTGAAAAGGACTTGATGGAGTTTGGCAGGAATTACCTTAAAAAAGCTGAGTGGCAGGAAATGAAGCAATTTTTTAACAATGTAGATTCAGAGATTGTTTCTAAAACAGAAATCTCAAAATTTCATTCACATCTATTAATAATTTTGATTTCATGCTTATTGCTTAATTTGTGGTATTTTGCAACATACGTTTAGGATATAGTTAATGATGAGGAATTTTCTTTTAACCTAATATTTAATGTGTTAACAATACTTTGCTTATGATGTTGAGGGAACTAGTTTCAGATGCATTTCTTTTAAACATATATTATAACCGTGTTTAAAATTTGTATAAATCTTGCATAATGTAAAATAATGAAGGTTTTTTACTTTACATCTACTCTGAGCAAATGTAATTGTATAGTATTTACTATTCCAATAAATTACTATAGCCTTTTATAGTGCTGTAAATTGTATAGTAACTTAAAATATTAATTATTCAGTTAAATAAAACTATGTATCAAAATGTTTGTATTTATGTTTTTACTTTACAACCAAGATAATTTTCAGTTGTACAAGTAAGAATTAAAAACCTTTTGCTAATACGTTTCACCAAGTAATTTTTCCATGCGACTGATGTTCATGTTATAGGACCAAGGTAGCCTATTATTCCTTAATAGTAGGCTTCTGTGTAGGGTCCTGTAGTATCTGTATCCATACCAAATTTTGCTGTGATCAGTAGCAACCATTCCTAAAAAACGGCAGGACGGTCGGCCGGAATTGAAACTATCATGTATTTGTTTCATGTATACAAAAATAAAAATTTGTGAGTAGTCTAAGCCTTGTACTTCCCATTTTTATTTAAATTTAAAATTTCTGGTTAACTCAGTTTTACTTTGGATTTAAATTTAGTCCAACGATGACGGGTATATATTTTTCTTCAGTCAAGCTGACAAATTGATTTTTTCTTGGGGCCTAATATTTAGTTAACTTTGTAAACTTGATAAATATACATCAATTTTAATGCGAAAAATCATCACCATCATAGACATCTTCATAAAGATTCTACTTTGTAAGATATACTTTAAATACTAGCATTTGGTTTTCTTAAAAAATGTTTGATTATATCACTTGTTAAGCATTTCTATACACTTTCACCGCCAAAACTCAATCAGAACCGTCAACTTGAATAATGTCGAGTGGATGGTAGCAGAAACCCGCTTTTTATAGTGTTGCTCAACTACTTGGAAAACTGCTAGACATTTTATTGTTCCAAAAACAACTCATTCTAAGAAATCAAAACAATTAAACAGTTGGGTTTCTATGTAGTCCAAACAAAGCAAGCATGCACAATAAATTCAAACTGATAAGTTTATGTTTATCTTGTGCTGCGCAATATTTCTTTCAAACTCCTGCAAAATCAAGAAGCGGGACAATTCCACATAATTTTATATGGAATCAAAGGTACTACATTTCACATTGATGAAACTAGCAAGTTGGTTTACTAACTTAACACTGCCCATGCACTTTAAAAAATAGATATTTTTCGGAGAGCAAACGTGCTTTGTCAACTGTTTTCAAGCAAACCAAAGACGTCTTGTATCAAAACTTGCAAACGCATTTATTGTGAATACAGTAATTTTTTGTGTGCGTTTTAGTTCAATGCACAATAATCAGTGTTTCAGTTTTCTTCCATTTAAACTTGTCTATATTATATTTAAAGCATTTTTGCAACTTTATCTTCAAATCTCACACCAGAAGGAGTATTCATCGTAGGTATTTTAAACACAGATAAGTGATATTATCCTGCCTGAGCCTATTAAATTCATTCCAAAACTTTAACTCAACTTGAACAAAGTCAACTAGATGCTGCAAACGCATCTACTTATACTTATGTTCAACCACTTGGAAAACTGCCAAGCATGGCATAAATTCGTTTAAACAAAACAATTAAAATGTGAAATTTAAATTCCAGGTATGGAAAACAAAGCAAGAAGTATCCTATATATAATCGATTTTGAATTCAAATGTGATCAAGAAAGCAAACTTACTTTTTGTTGATGGTTTAAAGATCCCAAGTAAATTTATCCTAATTCAAATGACCCTTAAATAGAGATCATGAAAAGGAAATAATATTTCTGCTTTAGATACCTGTTTACCATTTGAAGTTATTGCTTACACTTAATTGCGTCAAATAGCAAAACAGAATTAATAGTACTCTTCAATTTGAAGACTTCAAAGGGGATGTACGAATTATATCATGAATCAGGAATGAGTTAATCATTTGTGTTCTCAAACCTTTGTATATGGGCCTTCTACATGATTGAAAGACGGAAATAATAAAATTTGTTTATTAGAGACACAAAAACATCTTTCACAGTTAGGTCACGACTATGGTTAATAAATATTAATAAATGAAATTCATTTAATCAATCCTAAATAATGTTCATGGTTGGCTTAAGTTTACTAAAGCTTCTTAAAATAGCATACCTGTAATATTTGACAGTTAGAATGTTTAAAGGGAAATACATATACGAATTTTCCCAAGGTGCCGCACAATTTTTGACACTTAAAAACATTAACCTTAAGTGCTTAAAATAATCAAATGTAAAACTTCAATTAAAATAATTCAATACTTGCTGCTGCACTTAACAGCCCTTTTACAATTTCTACTTACACTATATACTAGAATTAAAGCACATCGTTTAGCCTTTCTGGCTAGCGTCAGAATTTCGCACAGTAATCGTTTAAATCCCTGAAGCTCGTACAGAATAAATACAAGAATTGAAATCATCAAAAATGTCCCTATGCAAACAAGAAATCCAATCAATCTGTTATCCAAGCTGAGTTTAATTGTTTGCATTGCTGAACCCCGTTTGTAGTTTTCAGTTATGGTTATCAAACTCTTTCCCAGATTATCAAAGTAAAGTCGTATTCCGCTTTCATGCAAAATATAATTTAACAATTCTCTTATTTCCATTTGCATTTTACTTTTTGCATATATCCGCGTCAACATCATATGCATTCCGTATGTCTTCTTAGCAAACATCCATTTTGCTTGTTTTCCATCACAGGTTTTCCACAAATGTTCAAGTGCAGCTTTTGTTCCAAAGGTTTCTGCCACTGCCCCGAGAGATTTTGAGTGAAGCTTTCCATCAATGCATCGTAACCTAGTCCAAAATTCTGCGTCGGCAGGGTCCTTTAAAAATCCCTCTGACATTAGTCCAATCTCAAGCACTTTTAAAATTGCACCTCGTACCTTGCGCACAAGCAAGGATCCACCAAATTCAGCTATTTCTGTATCGTTAAACATAGTAAATTTAAATCCATTGGCAAGAAGTTGACTCAGTGATTCAAAAGCATGAATTGTAGGAGGTGCAATCATGTTTCCAGTCATAAAAGAGGTGTAAGCAAAACCCAACAAGAAAGCGGTTTCCAGAAACAAAACACAAATAGGAATTTTTCGTGAATTCTGCAAAAACAATAAAGCCACCATCTCAAACAGCAGACTGACTGGCGTACGCTTCCTAATCGAGTAGAAAATCTGCTTGATGTCTTCCGCAAAGTCTAAAAAGAGCCAGAAAGTCAACGAAGCAGCGCCAACAAGTATCCAGCATTTCTGATCAAACGGACTTCTGAGAATGTATAAGATGTCAGCAGTTGTCCATGTGGGTTTGGTGACAGGATAAATTATCCTGTAGACTGTGGTGTCCCACAACAACAGACCTACTAGATCTGATCGATCCCACTGTGCTTTATGTATTTCATCATGAAACTGATTATAAATAAAAGCTGAAGTCCTTGCATAGAATCCATTTGAAAGGAAGAAGTCATCATAATTGAGCTTATTATTGCGCTGATTTCGTGTGTCGTAGACCATAGTAAAATTAAGCTGGTTAGCCAGTAAATCAAGAACTGTTGTAATCCGATCTGTGCAAAGTAGCGTACGCAAAATGCAAGCGAGCGAGCGCACGATCTTGGATGCCGATGCCATGTTATAATATCTGGACCAGGTGTGTTGATGCGTACAGCCATCTTTTTTTCTTGTCACTTGCTTGCTGTTGTAGAAAACAAGTCGCTCCTTTGATCGCCAAAGAACAAAGTTCCACTCTACTCGATTTCCAGGTTTACTTGTGTCAAAGTATGTTTGAAGACCTTGAAGCTCTTCCCTCAAAATGCAATCAGTACTACAAACAGGAATGATGGTATCTATATGATAGGTTGTATGTGCCATCGTTTTATGTTCAGGGTAGGTAAGCAATATGAAGGTAGTCAAGGGAGCCTGAAACAACCAGTAAGGATCCTTCAAAATATCGTAGAACTTCGCTTTAGTTGCTGGCTTTATCATCGTGTGAGCTAGCAAAATTGCATCATTTCTGATTCGTATAGATCTAAACTGGGCCACAACACAGGTTAGCCAAACAGTCCATCCAAGTGCTTGAAGTTCTTCCCCAGAACTGCAATCAATGCAAACAGGAACGATTGCATCTATATAATAGGCTGTGTGTGTCAGCGTTATATACTCAGGGTAGGTAAGCAAAATGAAGGTTGTCAGAGGAGCTTGAAATATCCAGTACGGTTTTTCCAAAATCTTATAGAAAGTTGCTTTGGTTGCTGGCTCTAACATCGTGTGAGCAAGCAAAATTGCATCATTTCTGATTCGTATGGATCTAAAGTGTGCCACAACACAGGTTAGCCAAACAGTCCACCCCACAATATGCTCGCTTAAGCTGCCTTTCCGAGATTCCATAATTTGTTGAAGAGAAGTTATTACAATGGAACAGTAGTCGAGTGTACGAGTTCGTAGATTTGTTACAGATTTTGTGTTATAATTTAAAATATTTAGTGAGCCAGTGGAATTCCGAGCTTCTAATTTTGTAAACCGTTTATATGCAGTATGAAGTGTCCAGTTGGTATCCACAATTTGCCAAATCATTTCAGTTTTGCGTGTTTCAAAATCTAGTAAATTGCTGTTGAGCATTTCTGTATTCCAGGAAAGTAACTGCAAAAAATCTGGATTGGAGATTTGTGCTGGAGTGTACCCAGGGCGAACTAAATATCCAATGCAATATGAGTAAATCCCTGGTTTTATGGTGATCAATTGAGCGCTAATTTGACAAAAAATTCCAACAGGTAAAAGAGAGCGATATAAAAAATATTTCCAATACATTTTGAAGCTTTTATAGGACGTTTGAAAACATAGACAACCTAACCAGCTAGCACAGCTCAAGAGTACACGTGTACTGATGGAGGGCGGAAATTGGAGCTCTGACCATTCTATTTGGCTGTAATTATTTTTGTGCCTAGGTATAAGAAGTTTGTAATTAAACATCGAAAACCAAGCATGTTGATTGCCCATTAGTGTTTAAAAAAGGAGAGTGGACGAACAGTCCAAAACATATAAATGCGAAAACGGGATTGAAAGTGGTAAAAATTCTTTATTTGCCGAGCTTTCGACAACACACGGTCATCTTCTTCAGGGCATTAGCAAATTAGAAGCGAAAAACAAACGGAGTAAAAGAATCAGCATAAAAGAAAATTATAACAAATCTTTGTAAATAATTATTTCGTCCGTTTCCTCAGTTTCTTCCGGTGTTCTAAAAATTTTTTCTTTAGGATGTGAGTCCAACCAGTCCAAAACATGGCATGTTGATTGCGCGTTTGTTTTTAATGTAAAAAGAGAGTAAGCGAAACGTGTGAGTAACTTTAACAACCTACAGATAGTAGGTGTCAGGGAAAGGGTTCATGCCAAGATTCAGCAAAGTATGGCAAAACTAGTGACGAAACATGTTTTGTCGGTTTGATTTCATGGTAAAGAATTTCAAGTTTCTCATACCTGAAATGCTTTTGAATTGTATTTTTTCTGTAAAGTTTAATGGATATATGAGTCAAACATTTATGCATATATGTGGCGACTGTTTGTATTTGCAATTGTTTACAAAAAATGTACTCAAATCTTCATGATGTTCCCAGATTTTTTTCTTTTGTAAATACTTGGCATGGACCCTTTCCTTGAGACCTGCCATCCGTAGAAAGTTAAAATGTAAAAAAATGAGACATTGTTCATTTTTTGGTTGTCCCCACCGCAAATATATAGTTACTCTGTAAAAACCGAAATTGTTCTCAATCTTAATGTAGGATTCTCGTTCTTAACCTTAAAATGGAATGCTAAACAGACAAAGAGTGATTGTTCACAGCCTGAACGCAACATTTGATGGGATCATGACATGAAAATTTTTAGCCTAATCTAATCTTTGTAAATTGGTGGTAGTTATTCGACTGTGTAGAGAGGCTTTATCTCCCATTCCCTTATTTGACAGACATATCCATTTGTCTCTCATGCTACTACTGTCAGAGTTCGTCTGTAGGTGCTTCTGGGTGTAACTGGTGGTGGCTAGGTGGATAGCAAGTACTGGATTTGCGGAACCGCAGGCTCCTCTGTTCTCCTCTGGATTCTACTCGCAATCTCTACAGATTCCGCTCGCAACACTGGAGGAATTTCTGATGCACTAATTTCTAATGCCTTCTCTTGACACTACCTAAATTCAAGTTAGAATTTGTTGGGTCTGGTATAACCCAGTAAAAAATAAAATACCAGCTGGGGTTTGTTCAGGAATTAAATTTGTATTCTGTTGCTATAAAAACCTAGTAAACCTTTTTATTTGAACAGTTAATTACCAATTATATTGTAAAGTTACGTATTAGTTTAAAGCACACGTTAGATTAAACAGTTCCAATTACAAACAAGTTAATAGAGCAATTTGTTCTCAAGAATGCGTAGGATGATCTCAATTAACTTGTTTTTAACTTTCAGCTACTTCTACTTAATTGCTGCGTGGTAGATACAAACATTTTTCCACTAAAATAGGCCACAATGCCCCAATATAATTGAAAACTGTATGAGGTAAGCGGTACGTATCCACGTCAACATCTAGTTCAAAACAGATATTCTTCATTTACAGTCTATTTTGAGCGTATTCGAAAGCTGCTCTACAAAAATGTTTTCAGAAAGGCTTTGGACAATTATCGGTTTCCGATTTACCATTATGGAATACGGATACAGCTCGCCGTTTACTTGGGACAGTAAAAACAGAAAGCTTTGTCGGTCAGGAGCTTATTCAAACATGAATTTCGGCTTGTACCAATTTTACGCCGTATTCTTTGCTATTTTCAACTCCTACCGGTTAATATCCAGATCCTTTCGGCAAGTTAGTAGGCTTCTCGGAGAAGAAGAAGAATTTCATGAAATTGTCTTTGAACCCATTTTGATAGCTATTGACCTACTATTGATTACACTTTTCATTCTTATTGCATCCGGACAACAAATCATAAGAATGTGGGCAAAAGAAATGGTCTACTTTTTCAACCAGTTGATAAACACTGATCGCTACTTTGAGGGTACAAATATTTTAATTTTATCTAAAAAACTTAAATCAATTAAGTTAAATTAAATTAATCCTAAAATCCAGCATCCCAAATTTTCAGAGACATTCCATCGTTTTGTACTTAATAATTTTACATACAAAAGGACCCGATTAGTTGTCGAACTGCTTTCTCTTCTAATTTCCATTGGAAGCTTAGTATTTCCATTTGTTTGGGCAGCGTTCTTTCTTCAAAAAAACTGAGCCCCTACATCGCTTTTTTGTCGAGGTTCTTGAATTTAACCCCAAACTTGATTGGCAAACACTTCCACTAATTTTGTACATTATGTGGTTCGTACGTAAGTGGGGTATGTAAGTGAAACTGATATGATTAGATATTACAAAATGCACCAAGTACTGAATAGAATGTTCAATCAGATTGTAAGTAACAGACTTGCTGCCAATCATCAAGCTATGCTTCAAATGTTGTTTATAATAACTATGTTTTTGTGCATAAGATATTTCAAATTAATGTTACTTACTCCAGGTTACCAGGTAGGTTTTCTGGGAATTGCAGTAACACTTACAGTAGAATATATGGAATGTAAATTGATAAGTGAAACTACTCAAACTAGTAAAATACTTAGAAGAAAAATCCGAAGTTTAGCTAAACCAAAAAGTGAAGTAGTTAGAAGTGTGGGAAGATCCCGGGATTTGAAACTCAATGTGAGTTATCCGTATTTTAAAATTGGTAGAGCTACGTTTATGCAGTTTATGGAAAGAAGTGTGTCCTTAATTACTGACGTTTTAGTGGCCTTAGAAGAGGAGTAACCAATATTTAGCACATTGCATACGCTACTTAAATATACAAGTTAGTATGACACGTATATGTTGGTAGGTATAATGACCCGCATTTAGGCTTAGCAATAATCTTCGAAGTTTGTATGATGTAATCAAAAAAATAATTTCAATTTCAATTAAGGCTAAATTAATAAACAACGTTAAACTAAATTGTTTTTGGATTAGGTGTTTTTGTAAAACGTTCAATTTATTTGATCGTACGCTTACTCTTTAATTTTATTATCTTTATTGCTTGCCAGCTTTCATCCTCTCCCTATTTCGTTTATCCCTACCTTGCTCATAATTATACTTTGAAGCGTAAAACGCCTTCATATTTTTTTCAGTTTCTTTCTTGCCATCAGCTCTGTACTTGGCTTCAGCTCCTTTGCCCGTTTTCTCTATTTCGCCTAGTATCTTCATTTTGTTCTCTTTGGCTATTTTCATGCTTTTTCTCAGCATTTTCATTCAGTTTTCATTAATCACTATTTATTAACTCCAATATTTCACGCCAACTAAAATTCGAATGTTGCAATCGCAACTTCTTTTTTTTGAATCTTTAAGTCCAATCTACATTTTACATGATTTACAAATATGGGAAATGATATAGTTCATATATTTCTGGGGAATTTAGATTACTTTTATTAAGCCAATTCGTTTGCCAATGAGTGTGACTCTTATGACGGCCAGATTAAGACTGTCGTTTATTAATAATCGTTTTACATTCAATCATATTGCATTGGAATTTGCAGTATGACTAATCATAGAATGTCTAAGATGTTTACATTCTCTCATTTAGGCTAGCATTTGCATTACTCATTCAATGCCAGGCCGTAAGACATGTAACAAGTTTTTATGAAAGTAGTTTCGTCATTACTTGTGTTTACTTTTAATCAACGTGGCATTTAACAGTTGAATAACTTTTTCATTATTCATGTCGAATAGTTCAAATTACAGTTCTGAGTATACACGTTTAATATATCGCCACAGATATTAATCCAGCAGGTTTTCAATAAAACGCAAGAGTTACGAGTACGTATTTGTTCAAATTAATCTCAGTCACACTACTTTACAATTTCAAATTTTGATTGAAGTGTTTGCCGGTTATATAAATTTCTTAAATGTCAAAATGCTACTACTACGAATTAACAATCGTATTGTTCCATATCAACAATTTCCATTCTTACTTAGGCAAAACATAAATATAACTCGTAACCTAGAATAGTGCACTATGCTTTCATGCAAAGGTTACATGTACGTGTTTTAGGCTTTGAATCGATTTAAAAAAAATAAACATCGGTGTATGTGCCTACTTGTTTGAACAGATTTGTTTATACTAATATCTTGCACAAATTACTATGTCCTTGGTCTTAAAACATTTAGCCTTTCAAGAAATATAGAGTAGTAACCTTTGCTCACTTGAAATCGACATCGACAATTAAAAGCCCTCCGTTGTTTTTGCGAACCAAATGCATTACCAAACCTGTTGCTAGGATTCTATAAAATAGTGCTGCAGTTTTAGTCACAGACAGAATGAAGTCCAAAACATCAGCAAAAGTATCCCCTGTGGTGACTCCTGTACAACAAATTTGTTTATCTATTTGCAATGAAAACACTAGCTCAGGTTATTCAGAAAGCAAATCAAATCACCTGCATGGACTATTAAAATTGTACTTTGATTTCATGTTTTATTTTTGCTGCAGCCCGGCTCACTTTGTAAAATCCTTGAAAGAAAATAGCTATGTTCAGAAAGAGTGGCTTCCTCAAAAATTTCTCGTTGCAATTGTGAACATACTTTTATTATTCTTGCTGATTGCAGAAGTTCGAACAAGTTTACCGGAAGATCTTTCTATGCTATCCAGATACCCAGGCTTGTATTTTGAAATGTTTTGTGGATGTTTGTTGGGTGTATCTAAACTCGTTCAGATGAAAACCTTGTGGTACAATCGGAATGAGCAAAACTTGTTGCTTGACTTACTGCTAAACAAACGTTTTCCCGTCCGTTCTGCATGGGTAAGCATTTCGTAAATAAAGTTAAAACTTTCTAAACCAAATAAATAAATAAATTAAAATGTATCCTTTCAGCAAATTGATTAAGTTTTAAAATGGTATAATGAACTGAAATGATTTTTGCTAATTTACTAGTTTACTAAACCAATCGCTCACTACGCGATATACGGCCTTGCGACAATGCATGCTTTGATAAGTGTTATTGGTGGATACCAAGTTGTCAGCCCAATAACAAGCTGGTCGCCATCCTGGCTGTTCAGAGGATACGTGGCTCATGCCAGACATATATTTTATTTTGAAACAAGTGGAAGCTCTAGAGAAGCGCCGGATATGTCTGATATTACCGTGTTAGATATAATATTAGCGATTCTCACAATTTTGCTTGAATCACGAAGACGAATTTTAGAAATATTTCCTGATGTTTGGATACTACTGCTGTCTTTAACTCTGCAAACTGTAGCATCCTTGTTTGCAGAAGACATCAAGAATATGCTTTTTACCAAAAATGTGCACTTAAATGACTCGCAGGCTATAGAAAAGCTTAGTACCATAAAGTTGTTAAGTTGCAACAATACAAACTGGAGTCACATATATACCAGGTTTGTAGCAATTTTGAATCTAGCCCGTTACATCAATGGTGCACTTGGCGCACTTGTAACTTGGTTTTTGGCTGAGTTTCTCTTGTACTACACCACTAATCTTAACACTGTTATTGTCACAAAAGAAATGCTGGTAAGAATAATTCAACTTTCTCACTTTGCGATTGCAATTGCTATTTTGTATGTTGCAGCCGACATTCCAAGACAGGTAACTTGATATTTTGCAGAATAAGCAAAAAATAATTTAATTCTTGTAAATGACAATGATAACAATTGTTATGCATTTTTTTCTAGTTGAGCGTTCTAAACTATTTGCTCGTAGAACAACAAGAAAGTGTTCCACCTGGACAAGCTCGGCACGTGCACAGTTTTATTGCGGGGGTAAGTAAGTTTATAGAAAACGTTACATTGCATTGAGTTTTTCACAAGTGTTAATTATGGATATTTGTTTCAAGTATTTTAGCCTTGTGGTTACTCTCTTCATTATATGTGCTCAACAGGAACACAATGAAACTTTAAAACGACAGCTGGACGGTTTATAGGTTTACAGCACAACGACATACTTGGAAACAATCAGGTTACATTTCAACGTCTAACGTACGGATAAAATTCACAAACTACTTAGGTACTTGTTTTGCTCAATTACTATGGAAGCATCTTACAATTTTTTTTATTCCATCATACAATCGTCCTTTGCACATTCTCAAAATAAATGGTGCATAGCCAGTTTTCCATAACCTTTGTTTCTATATTCTGGCAATGTGTACAACGACGAAATTATTCCATAACCAGTAATTCCTGGTTGAGTTCAAGTAATAAAAAATTTCATGTCAAAGTCAATAAGATAATAAAGTCAACAGCTAGATATGTTCTTAATCTTAAAAAATTTGATTCTATAAGTAATGATATCTGTCATGAACTAGAATGGTTACTCTCGCCTTACTTATACAAATACAATCTTTTGTGCTTTACATTCAATACTATTATGTCAAGTAAATCTGGTGATTTTTTCTATAAATATTTAGACTTTCATTGTAAAGAAACAAGATGTACGCGTTCTCAAACTTATATTACTCCGTCTTATGTACCTAATACAAAATGGGGCGAACGTTCCTTTCTTTTTAATGGTGTAAAGTTATGGTATGATCTACCAACCAAAACTCGTCAAAGTATTTTTTCGTTTTTCACGTTTAAAAATTCCTTATATTCATGTTTACTTGAGAATCAAATTAATGATATTGTTACATTTGATGATAATGAATTAAACAATGTAATTATCTCTTCAATTGATGCTGTTATTGAAAGGTTTAATGCAATTTAAATAATATAGTAGCCGATGATGTATTAATATGAATTTGTATTCTAAGAAACGATTTATGTAAAAATAACTTTACTGTTAAATGACTATGGTGTAATGTGCCTTGTAATAAGGGAACCATTTGTTCAATAAATTCAAAAAAAAATTATCACACCAACAACGCATTTTCCATCAGCAAATTCCCCAGCAGAACGATATGCTTCAATGTACTGTCAATGTAATCTTCAAAACCGGAACGGGTATATTTCCAACTGGAAGCTACAAACTTTTCGTCTTGTTTGGTAGCATCCAATTTTCTAACTTCAACGTCCGAAGATCAACTGAAAATCAAATTTGCAAATTTAGTTAGTGTTCATAAAAGTAGTTTGTTCCAATTCTAATAAATGAGCACACATAAATTCCAAATTTGGAAGGGTTTCAGTTTCCTTTTAATCAGTTTTTCAATAGGTAGAACTAGTAACTAACCGTTAA
>JAIQCH010000215.1:0-14000 GCA_029691765.1 Entomobrya proxima
AGAGTCCATACAGGTGAGAAGCCGTACAAATGTGATCAATGCAATAAAACATTCTCTATTGTATCTAATCGAACTAGACACATTAAGGAAGTTCATGAGCAGCAGAAGCCTCATAAATGTGAGAAGTGCAGCAAATGTTTTACACAGAAACAAAATTTACGCATACACCTTATAGCAGTTCATGAAAGACAGAAACCCTACAAATGTGACCAGTGCAATGTATCATTTTCTCTAAAAAGTTGTCTACATCAACACGTCAAAGCTGTTCACGAGATGTTGAAGCCGTTTAAATGTGTTCAATGCAACAAATGTTTTGCAACAAAGACGCAATTAAATGTACACATTAATGGATTTCACGAAAATCTAAAACCATTTAAATGTAGTCTGTGCGATAAAACCTTTACACGCAAAGGAAGCTTGTATAGACACAGAATTAATGTTCATCAGAGTCAAAAACCATTTGCATGTGTTTTCTGCAGCAAACAGTTCGCAGAAAAGGGCAACCTAATGACGCATACCTGGTTCCACATCGGCGAAAAACCTTTCAGCTGTGCACTTTGCAGTGCATCTTTTACTTGTAGTTCAGCCATGACAACTCATATGCGAACGCATACAGGAGAAAAACCATACCGCTGCAATGTTTGTAAGAGGCGATTTAATACTAAAAAGGTCCTAAGCCAGCATCAAAGCGCTAAACATGGTACGGCTTTTTGTAATAAATTTTACTTCTGGTTAAATTGTATTCATGTATACCGTAATAATTTGGTTAACATTACTTTGCAGAGGAAAGTGTTAAGACCTTCTCCTGTCTGTTCTGCATATCAAGTTTTCGTACACGGCATAAACTACACAGGCACATTTATTCCCATACCAAGGAAAAGCAGTTCAGTTGCAGTTTTTGTTTGGATTGCTTTTCTATATCCAGCAACCTCACGGCTCATGTAAAGAGGGTGCATCTGGATTCTTAAGAAAACCAGTGATAAACGGGCAGCAAGCCAATTCACTGAAGTATCACTGCACATTTGGTGAGAGAAACTTTCACACTGTACGACAATCAAAAAGGAATTTTTCTATTGCGTAAATAATATATTTAGTTAATCAGGAATTCTACGAATTTACATAAATACCTAAGAACGCAAACTCTAGGAAAACTAAGAAATCTTTTAGCGGTAATACGACTCCGATTTATTCACTGGTAGATTTTTTCAAAACTTTATCTTTATGAAATCGGAGCACCACCTTGTAAATTTTTACATTTAAGTAAACTTGTGTAATAAATTATAAGCTCATTTTGTAGTTCGCTTTAATAAACATATTGTATATACAACAATAAAATAGTTTTCAAAACGTAGGTCAAATTTTTAAGAAAAAAAGAGGTACTTCTGGGATATAATGTGCCAAACAAAAGTTTTAAGAAAAATAAATAAATAAATAAAGACTACTCATAAAAACCAAAAACATTCGAAAAGTATCCGACCGTCACTCATTTCATGGCTTGCAAGCTGATGACGTATACCTACTCATCATTATCATTTTCACTTAAAACTGCAAAAAATCTTTATCCAACTTTTTGTTTTGCTGCATATCCCAAAACCGCTGCTGTGCCACACTACAAGTGTACTTTATTTCAACCCAAAAATAAACCAAAGACGGAAATTCCGAAACTAAATTCCGGGTTGCGAAAGAATTAGCAATGTAGTTTTTGTTAAGCATATGCACCCCGAAGACATTCAACGAATTGCAGTTTGCAGAAGCAATCGGCGGTTTTAGTTTACCTATAAAGCAAGCACATCCCAGCAAGTGCAAGTGCAGCACTTTTGGCGTTGTAATAAAACCTGTCATAAAAATTACCAAATCCTTTTCAATACATTTTCATTAATCCATTTGCTCTCTGACCCTGAGTAAGATTGTGTAAGTTTAGAACAAAAATGCATGTAAATATAGTAATTACGTTGCAACGTGACATAGTACATCCTTTAACTTGGAATAACTTTCTGGACTCATTGCATTTTTTGGTACAAAGACAATTAATAAGCAATGGATTAATGTTCACACCAAATTGTAAGCAGTAAGGAGATTCTTAACTAAAAAAGTATGCATTAACTTTTCCTATGCCCGATATACTGGCATTTTAAAAGTAATCAAAGGTAGAAATTACGTTGACTGCTGGACAGTTAGCCACCTACCCGCATTAAGGCTTAGTGAATATATTTCCATTTTTTAAAGAAAAAATACAATGTTAAGCAAATACGTAGCTTTACAAGCTGGTAAAGGGCAAACTGAGAAAACAAGCTAAAAATAAGATTTGTTCACTTTTGAGACGGAGGAAAATTCCCCAGACAAGGAACAGGTTCCGTGTTATACCAAATATATACTAATTTATTATACATATAAACCTATTCTCCTATATATCTATGTGTGGAATGCGTTTTTAATAAGTTTAATTACACTATTAAATTGAAGGAGTTTGTTAAAGTACATTGTACTGTTGAACTTTGCAAATCAAGTTAATAAGTCAAGTTATCAATTTCCCCAAGAAGAATCTACTAATCCAGCGAGGATTTACCACCACATCCAAAAACAAACTATACATTGCTAAATCCACACAAAAAAGTCCAGGTTTTCAGTGAAAAAATCCTTTTCAGCTTTTACCAGCAAGTTGTAATTTACTTTTTAGTTCAATTTCCAGTTAATTTTTAATTTGTCCCTGTCCAGAGTTGGATAAGTTGAATAATAATGTTTCGGTCAGTTTTAATTGAATAGTTGCGGGTGGGGAGTAGAGGGTTCATATAATTTAATAATCTGTTTTATTTAAAAAGTTTTGGCATTGATTTCGACAGCTTAACCAACTAACAGATTTAAATTGCAGACTGTTGCTAGTAATATTGGAGTAAACAGTAACTTACTTTCAAATTTTTATTCAGGTTTTCAATTAAAAATTTTCAATTTCATTAGCTAAACTCATGCATTTTTCAGTGCTTTTAAGTCTGTTGATCCGCTGGGTTGGTAAGTTCAAAGTAAATGTAGTGAGTTACAGTGAGTTAAAGATGACGCAAATTATTAAATTTAAAAAAATAATGACAAGAGGTGACTGTGGATAAACCAAGTATAGTCTGCATTGCATTGTTCGGGATACATTGTATTTAACCAACTTCCTTGCTACCTCCACCTCTACCAAACGACTATATGGTGCCAACTCATTGCAAAATGATTTGAAATCGGAAGAATTTGGGGGTTGTTGAAGGGAAGGAGTTAAAAGGTGGAGGAGGATGGTGTGGATGGAGTTTTAAAGCTCATTTGGGGTAAGGCAGAGTCGGAAGGTTTGAAGGGGTTTGGAGTGATTTAAATGGGGAATGGGGTTTTGGAGGTGATTAGATTTTTGAAGTGTTCTTTGTATAAAATTGGGCTGAATTTGAAAGGATAGAATTGGTAACCAGTGTTCACATGGTTTGGTCCTGGAAAAGATTTTCTGTTCAATTTTTGTGGACGAGGGAGGTTAGGTTGAGATTTGGTGAGTGATTGGTGGTGAGATCTGGAGTGTGATTTTGATGGCTTTGGGTGGATATTTGGAGTTGAAATGAGGTGGAGATCGGGAAAACGTAGAGGAGAATGATCGAAAGGCTTTTTGGGGTTTTGAGGGGATTTTGGGTGACATTTGGTTGGGCAGGAGGGAAAATGAGTGATTTGAAAGTTGGTTAGGAGCTGGCTTTAGGTGTTTCAGGCAGTTAGAAAATTCAAGCATTTTGAGCTGCGTTGGAGGGATGTCAAATGAATTCCCTGAAAATATGGAAATTGTTCTAGGAGCAGCAGAGCAGTTATAAAATATAGTAGTTTTGGTTAAGTCAATTCATTACAAAAATAGAATTTTAAACAATTAAATGTTATGACCAGTTTTAAGTTTTGAAAAATTTCACGCTTTTATTTATTTTCTTTCTTCGGCAGGGTCTTTACTTCAATACAGGTTAGTGCAAACTCTGCGTATTGAATTGATGAGATCTCAGATGACTTACGTTAATTCGAAACTAATGCTAAAATCACAAAAGTCATATTTATGTTCTAACAACGAATGTACTAACGAGAGACTCTTTCCATTTAAATTTTGTCAAATTTTGGAAAATATAACGCTGAACAATTTTTGTTCAGAATGGAATGATGTTGTAGGATGATGCAGCATGTAAAATATTTAAGAACGGTTATGATAAAGTATTGCAATCTAGTTTTTATTTAAGAAACTAACGATTTGTATTTAGTGGTAAAATCTGTCATGTGTAAAGCACCTCGCTGGAGAGAAATGTTGGAATTCGGTGTGCCACATCATCTTTGACGTGTAAAAGCCCATGCCTGTTTTACTAGCTAAATCTGTGTCTTGTTCGTGTAAGAGTGTGAAAGAGAACTCTTGTCTGTCTACTAGAGTCGTCGTGTGAGGAGCAAAGTAAAATTGATTTCTGCAGATATTTTTACCTACCTAAAGTGACTGGGGAAAATTACTGATTAATCTTAATTGACTATTTCTACTACTTCAAATTACTTGTATAATAAATTTGACCTATCTTTATTTTATTCCCCATAATTCTCGACAGTTTTACACAAAAGCCACATTATTCGGCCCAACATCATTTTCCAACTTAACTGTGCATTTTAACCATAAGTCACCATCATATCGCACTAACCAGTATTCTCTAACTGACATAATTGCAGTCAAAACATGGTCCTTTGAACTCAGATGGTTTTTTTTGCTTGACGGACATTAACCAAGCCAGTGCGATAGTTAAATTGTTCAGTTTTCTGTGAAACTTTGAGAATTTTTGTTGTGTGAAGTGATCATCATCATCATCATCCGACAGACAAGATGAGTGATGAAAACAAGAGGATTTCACTTCATAAAAAGTTGAAGAGCTACCTAGCAGAGATCGACCAGAACAGCACAGCGCCGTTGGACATTGACACGGCAAATGTCATCTCAGAGGAAGCTGAGAAGATTTTTAAGAAGCTGGAGGTGGTGCAAGAGACATTGGAGGCGACAGCAACAGACGCGGCTGCAGTGGATATTCAGTTTCAGGCTGGGTTAAAGTGGGACAAAACCTATAGGGAGCTGAGGTCAAAGTTGAGAGGAATGATTGGCCAGCTTACGGTTTCCAAGACGCCAGCTACAGCAACTTCAACAGCATCCGGGACAGTCAAGCTGCCAACAATTTCTCTACCACAGTTCGACGGAAGTTTCGATCAGTGGATGTCATTCCATGATCTGTTTACCTCAGCAGTAGCTAGTAACACTCAACTTTCTGGCTCACAAAAGTTGCAGTACCTTAAGTCCTCACTTCGGGGTGAACCACTTCAATTAATCGATTATCTCACGACGACAGACAGACATTACACAGAGGCGTGGACAATTCTGGAAGAAAGATACAACAATTCCAGAGAAATCAGACGCACCCATGTAGTCAACCTTTTGGACTACAAGCCACTCAAGACAGAGAGTGCAAAGGATTTGCAAGCACTTTTGGACAATTCAGAGAAGTGCTTGAGGTCGTTGAAACTGTTGGGGTGCAAAACAGAGGAATGGGATGACTTAACAGTTGTTATCATTGAGAAGAAACTAGATTGTGTGACAAGAAGGGAGTGGGCTCGTCGCCTGACAGGGACAACGCCACCAACCTTTAAGGAAATGTCAACATTTCTTGTTAGCCATATTCGTGGACTTCTAGCGGCGGGTGCTAGTCATTCTACACCAGCTGGACAACGGGAGGAGAAGCAGTTGAGGGTGAATTATGCGGTGACAGATTCCGGTAGTTGCCCTAATTGTAGCCAGTCCCACCAACTCCAGGCGTGTCAGGATTTCTTAGCCAGCAGCGCCAGTGACAGAAGTGCCATAGTGCGGAAGGCGAGGTTATGCTTTAATTGCATAAAGCCTGACCACATGCTAAAGGCATGTCCATCCCCTCGGAGGTGCAAGAAGTGTAGTAGCAAACACCACACACTTTTGCACGAGGAAAGGGCAGCAGCAGCAACAACAGCACCGTCAACTGAAAAGGAAGGAGTGCCAACTGTGCAGGGCCACCATATCGCAGCGGATGCTGGTGGGCTCCTCATGACAGCCTTTTCCTCATGAGTCTTCATAGACGGAGGATCGGAAGGAGAGTTCGTGTCGAGGTCCTGCAAGAAGCGTCTGGGGCTTAAACGTCATTCCAGCAAAGTGAAAGTGAAGGGAGTGGGTGACTCGAAGGCTGGTACGTGCACGGGGAAAGTCAAGACAACATTGTTCAGCCGGCACAACGGAATGGGGCTGCAGGTAGAGTTACTAGTGATGAACAAGATTACTGGCAAGCTACCCAGCGTCAAGAAGAAGAGCGACTATCCACATCTGCAGGGGATTCCACTGGCGGATTGTGAGTGGTACATTCCAAATGAGATTGACATACTCATTGGAATTAAGTATTACGACGAGGTAGTGCTGAATGCCCGAATAAGAGGAGAAAAGGGTGCTCCTGTAGCGTACGAGACCATATTCGGATGGGGGGTAGCCGGAGTTTGTCCTCCTCAGGAAATTGCGTCAATCAGATCTCACCATATTGCCCTCGACCCTATTCAAGAGCAGCAGCAGAAATTTTGGGTAACAGAGGAGCCACCTAAAAAGCGGATGTTGGCGAAGGAGGAAGTGGCATGCGAAAGCCATTTCAAGCAAACTTATCAAAGGGACGAGATAGGAACGTTTGGGGTGCGTGTTCCATTTGATAATGACAAGTTAAAATTCTTAGCCAGTTCCAGAAATAGCGCGTTAAGACGGCTACAACAGGTGGAGCAACATCTTGCTGAAAAACCCGAACTTTTTGTGCAGTATTGGAAGTTTATGAAGGAATACGAAGAATTGGGGCACATGAGTCAGTTGCACAGCAGTGCAAGGGGGGAGGAGATCGAGAAGACTTGTGTGACCAACCGAGTAGCTAAAATTCGGGAGCTAACACTATCAAGTTCGTGGGGACGTGTGGTGGGGGTGGAGAACCCAGCAGATCTTGCATCGAAGGGAACAACGGTGAGGGAGCTCTGCTATTCATCATTGTGGTGGAATGGGCCAGATTGGTTATCATCCACCAGTCTACCAGCATTTTCACAAGAACCTACTGAAGGGGACTTGGAGGAACGTGGACTAGTAGTAGCAGTGATGAGGACTGAAATAGCAAAATCACCGATGTTACTCCGCTACTCATCTTTACAACGCCTGAAACGTGTGACAGCCTGGCATTTTAGGTGGCTACTGTTTAAGATAAGGAAGACAGTGAAGCAAGCGCCCTTATCAGCAGTAGAGCTCCAAGGTGCTTTCAGTTTTTGGATCAGAACGGTGAAAAGGCAGCATTTTGAAGACGAGTATCAGCTGCTACTGAAAAAGAAGGAAGTTGGAAACAAGAGTAAGCTGAAGAGCCTGCACCCATACATTGATAGTTATGGGATAATCAGGCGGTCTGGAAGGCTGGAGAATGTGTCATGGTCAGTGGAGAGAAAAGTTCAAGCTATTATCCCTGGTAGCGCTTACCTGAGCGAGCTGATTGTGATCCAGTCGACTTGGTCAGCTATCCAGCAGGAGTTTTGGATCATCAGGGGGAGAGACAGAGTGAGGCACCTTGTGCGGAGCTGTGTCAAATGTAGGAGGTACCGTGCCAAAATAGCAGAGCAGCTGATGGGGTCGTTGCCAGCACCAAGAGTAACGCCATCTCGACCGTTTACGCATACGGGGGTGGACTATGCCGGTCCATTCATTTTGAAGGATGTTGTGGGTAGGGTGCCAAAAACTTATAAAGGCTACTTGTGTGTTTTTGTCTGTTTAGCCACGAAGGCTGTCTACCTGGAAGCCGCCTCGTCCCTGAGTACTGAAGCCTTTATCGCAGCCTTGAGAAGGTTCGTGTCCAGAAGAGGCCTTCCGTCCCACATGTACTCAGACTGTGGAACGAATTTTGTTGGAGCCGATCGCGAATTGAAGACATTTGTGGAGGGGGCTGTGTCTATCAAAGCAATGACTGACGAGTTGAGTGCCAAGGGGATCCAATGGCACTTTAATCCTCCGGGGGCACCACACTTTGGGGGACTATGGGAGGCAGCTGTCAAGTCGGCGAAGTACCACTTGCGTCGAGTGACAGGAAGCAGTCCGATGACCTACGAGCAGTTTGCAACATTGTTATCACAAGTTGAAGCTGTGCTCAACTCTCGACCATTATCACCAAGATCAGCGGAGCCAGGGGATGTTGAGCCATTGACACCTGGTCATTTCCTAATCGGAGCACCACTCACAACAGTACCAGATCCAGCGTTGACGGAAATTCCAAGGAACAGACTGAGCCAGTATCAAGGTATTCAACAGCAGCTCCAGCTATTTTGGAAGCGGTGGAGCCGAGAATACCTAAATACGCTGCAGCAGAGGACGAAGTGGATGTGGGAAAGTGCAAATGTCCAAGTTGGTGATCTAGTTTTGTTGGTGGAAGAAACTCCTCCAGCAACGTGGAAAATGGGACGTATCCAGGCAGTGCATCCTGGAGTTGATGGAAAAGTTCGTGAAGTCAGTGTTAAGACAGCAACGGCAGTAGTGAATCGTGTAATCGCCAAGCTTGTACCATTGTTAACTGAATCTGATGATGAGTCTACCACCAGAGCAGCTGTCAATGTTCAAAATTAGATTTTTTGAGAAATGAACATGTTTTCATTTAAAAATCAATGTACATTTTCAAGTTCAGTTAGTCTGTTGCTAGGGATAATACATTCTGAAAACCGTTAAGGGTAGCTCTCTGGGGATAAAATCCCAGCATGAGCGTGTCATAGAATGTCTAGTTCCGTAACGGAACGGGTTCTGAAATTGTTCGTAGAGGCTAATACCTCAAAACTGAACGTGTCAGAGAACTTTTAGGATGTTCATTTTTTTTGTATTTTTGACTTTTAATGTTTATATTTGGTATAGTAAGCTTGAAGCTTTCTCTTTTCGCTCTGGCTAGATGAGTCATCAGTGAAAGTACTAGACGATTGACGATAGTGCAATGGGGGGAGTGTTCAGAATGGAATG
Organism: Entomobrya proxima; assembly: GCA_029691765.1. Taxonomy (NCBI): domain Eukaryota; kingdom Metazoa; phylum Arthropoda; class Collembola; order Entomobryomorpha; family Entomobryidae; genus Entomobrya; species Entomobrya proxima. The sequence continues at coordinate 9,044 of JAIQCH010000215.1, forward strand.
ATGTTGTAGGATGATGCAGCATGTAAAATATTTAAGAACGGTTATGATAAAGTATTGCAATCTAGTTTTTATTTAAGAAACTAACGATTTGTATTTAGTGGTAAAATCTGTCATGTGTAAAGCACCTCGCTGGAGAGAAATGTTGGAATTCGGTGTGCCACATCATCTTTGACGTGTAAAAGCCCATGCCTGTTTTACTAGCTAAATCTGTGTCTTGTTCGTGTAAGAGTGTGAAAGAGAACTCTTGTCTGTCTACTAGAGTCGTCGTGTGAGGAGCAAAGTAAAATTGATTTCTGCAGATATTTTTACCTACCTAAAGTGACTGGGGAAAATTACTGATTAATCTTAATTGACTATTTCTACTACTTCAAATTACTTGTATAATAAATTTGACCTATCTTTATTTTATTCCCCATAATTCTCGACAGTTTTACACAAAAGCCACATTATTCGGCCCAACATCATTTTCCAACTTAACTGTGCATTTTAACCATAAGTCACCATCATATCGCACTAACCAGTATTCTCTAACTGACATAATTGCAGTCAAAACAATTTTCTTACCAGCATGAATCGATATAGTTCACCTGTACCACCGCCAGTAACTTTTCCTTCTTTCGGGTATGCTTCTATGTCATGTTATTCATAGATTTCCTAAATCCCAACAAATATCTGCACATGTTCGTTACTGCTGGACGTAAGCTACCTATTCGGATTAAGATTTAATGAATCCATTTCCATTTTTGAAGAAGAAATATGAACTTAATCAATCGCTAAACTTACCCACTTCCACCTCTACAAAAATCTGGGGTGATACAGATTGTATTGAAGAGGAAGTGTCCAGTAAACACACACAACTGACTGCACTGATATATTAATTGGAATGGAGAGGATGAATGGTGTGATGAGGAGGATGACATGTAGCTCATGTAGCTTAAACTGGAAGAGGACCAGGACTAGTGTTTAAAGTGCAAGTGAATGATCCATCTCAAATGGATCAGCAACAACCATGCTGCTTCTCTTTTCCTTTTATGTTTTCCATGTCTCTTCCAGGAATGGGATTGTTTGTTGGGGGATGCAGGCGGTTATGGAAGAGGAATTTATGCGGAAGGGTTGGAATGGGGGGAAACAGATGTAGAGGTTCATGCTAAGTATTCTTGCGCTGCTGCTTCTAGCAGAGAGGGAGGATACGGCAGCGGTGGTGGTGGCTAAAAACGAGGTGGCCCACCTGGAGGAGGAACGATTTTATAACGGAAGGGTTTGAAATGGATCCAGTGGAGTAGGATAGCCTGGTTCCTTTCCATAAAGTCTTCAACCTTCCAACTATCCTCTACGTCCACCTTTTGCCAATGTTGCTCACGCTGCATCAAAACAACGCAATTTTTACCGTGGGTTCCTCACCATTTCAACGGCCAAATATTGCAGTGGATCAACGGTGTCACTATTGCGTGATTTTTATGAAATGAAACCTTGTAGATGGGGATGTGTAGGCAGCTCAGCAAACTAATTAATAGGCAGTATTATAATTATAATAGCTAAAATAAAAAAAGTTTAAATTGGAATATAAAATTACTGGATTGTGGATTATTTTTAGTTTTACATTTGCAATTGCCTTTAAGACAGTACATAGTATGGTTTTTGATGTGGGAAATATAACACAAAACATGGTCAAATGATACATACTCCTGTACACTGTGTCCTCCAGTAACAGAAGAAGGGAATCTATTGGCAAGTAGATCACCTTAGTTTTCGTTGTGCTTGTGTGTCCATCTCCTTTCCCTTTTTGGTTTAGTTTTAAAATGAACCAGAGATTTAAATTCATACTTGCATAGTAAATTGGAAATGTGTATTTTTTGAAGCACTGAAAATCGTGCATTAAGCGTTTTTTGTAATGATTTGGAACGGCTTGGTCTGTTTGGAACGCGGAGGGAGCAATTTATTTGATAGATTGTACTTTGGTTTCCGATTCTTCTTTTAGATGCTTATATTTGCTTAGTTTAATGTATTAATATAATTACATCTAATTATGTTAATGTCTGAGTGTGTTCACTTTCTCTACCACTCTGTACCATGTCCTGTCTCTGTACCCAAACTTCCCTGTACCTCATCATAGCTTATCTCTTCCCTCACATCTCTTTAACCCTACCTACCTTCTATCTTACCCCAGACTTCATCTGTCACTCTACCTGACTACTTGTAATAAACTGTACATACCCTGGCAAAGAACCTAACGTCTCTTGGTCACTCATCATCATACGTGCATACCTGCATTCTCCATATACCGCACTTAGTATTTCGCCAGGTTGAGATTGGTGATTCAAAAATGTTAAAATAATTTTACTCTTGATTGAGTCATAAAGTAAGAATAGCTCAACTGGAAAATGAGAAATACCTTTTATTCTGTAAATCACTTAGTTCAACTCATTAAAAGAAAGTAGACTGAGAATGCAAACCGCCATTTTGAGCCATCTATACTTAAAGTGAGTCACAAAAGACATCGCATTCCAAAACCTGGAATGCAACTATTACAACTAAGGGCAGGGACGTTTTCTTCTGTAAATTTCTGCAATTTTAAATTGTTGTAAGAGAATTTTTTGCCAACGAAAGATTAAAGATGTACGTTTTGTTGGGGATAATGAACTCTCTTATTGATAACCTACGGTTGAAGAATGAAAGTGTGCTTGCTATCAATTCAAGGATTTCATACAGTGTTTTTTTCAGTGCGTACAAAAAATACGAATGTATTGAGACTATATGAGTAGGCATTTGTACTCCATTCAACAAGAATATTTATTCCCACTCAGTGCAAATGTACAAGTTAGGAATGATTCATTCATTCAATTCATACAGAAAAGCTGAACATGAATCAGGTATTGTTGTTGGTATATGAATCGTGAATATTCTGATCGAAAACTTGAGTAGAGTATTCTAATGTAAATCGTAATTTCTGGCAAAGTCAGACTGTCCTTATGATGATCATAGTAAACTGTGTTCATTTATGTGGATGCTTTATTGAACAGGAGGTTTATGGAAAACGTCCAACTTAATGAAAAACGGTGATCACGCAGCCAAGACGGGGCACAGCACAAGGTCGTAGAAGGCCGGGATTGCATTATAAAGTAATTAATTGTTAGCTCGTTGCTTCAGCAGAGGATCTAATGTAGTGTGTCTGCTGTGTCCGTCTCTTTTATTTTTCTATCTTTTTAATTTTTTACTGTGTGTTGAGGTTTCAAAAGTCAAACCAACAAACATTTCAAGCATGAGGTTGACTATTATTTAAACAGCTTATTACAACTTTCATCATATTGCTTTAGGGACATATACAAATTCTACCATGTGTTTGGTTGTATAAATGAAGTTATATCGACAATACCTTCAGCTTGGATGTAACGAAACATCGCAAAATTGTTTAGTTTTATCTAATGAACCTAACCTACATTCCCAGGCAATCGTTTTGAACGTTTAAAATTTGAAAATAATGATTTCAAAATGTCAGAAAATATAACCGTTCACTGTAACCGCTAAACATTATTTTTCTCTTGTTCAGTTTTCGAATGTTTTTTCTGGTATTCTGAACCTGCCGATATAAATAAATGTTTCAAACCTGACAATTAAGTGTCAATTGGTATAATTTTGCCTATAACAACAAACAAAATTGGTTGGAAAAGTTACAAAAATTAGTTGGGCAAACTGTAAAAGAGCGAAATAAAAAAATTGATATTACCCGTAAAACTATGTAGATGAGGTGACCTCAAACAGAACGTGTTGCAATACTAAGGCATTTTAATTCTAGTTTGCGCAGCGCAACACTTTTTTATATATTACATGGAATTTACAATAAAGCTCTAAGAGAGAGAATAGTTAAGTATCGTCCTGGCCGTAAAATCCGAATTTTAACAACCAGGTTTAATGCTGGTAAAAAACTGACCTTAAATTACGTGTCGCACTGCACGTACGCTGTAAAACTGCTACATCTTGCAATTAAAGTCCTGAAACGGGCCCTTAATGCACGAATTTTAACAAACCAGTTGTTAATTTGTAATGCTGGTTAAAAACTGACCTAAAATCATGTGTCGCATGCTATAGGTTCTATTATGAAAAGTTGTGACATCGCTGTGACCTCTGACCTAGAGTTGACCTATTGACCTGAAGTTCAATAGGGTTGTTACTGAGGTGCTATTGTGTCTGTACACCAAGTTTGGCTGTAAAATTATGTGTCGCACAGCATGTACGCTGTAAAACTGCCATATCTTGCAATTAAGGTCCTTAATCAGGCCCCTAATGCACAAATTTTAACAAACTGGTTGTTAATCTGTTATGCTTGTCAAAAACTGACCTAAAATCATGTGTCGCAAGGTATAGGTACTATTATGAATTGTTTTGAAATCGCTGTGACCTCTGACCTAGAGTTGACCTATTGACCTCAAGTTCAATAGGGTTGTTACCGAGGTGCTATTGTGTCAGTACACCAAGTTTGGCTGTAAAATTATGTGTCGCACAGCATGTACGCTGTAAAACTGCTGTATCTGGCAGTTAAGGTCCTGAATCAGGGCCTTAATGCACGAATTTTAACAAACTGGTTGTGAATTCGTAATTATGGTCAAAAACTGACCTAAAATCATGTGTCGCATGCTATAGGTTCTATTATGAATTGTTTTGAAATCGCTGTGACCTCTGACCTAGAGTTGACCTATTGACCTGAAATTCAATAGGGTTGTGGCTGAGGTCATTTACTATCTGTGTACCAAGTTTGGTTGTGATCGGTTCAGCCGTTACTGAGTAAATTGCATACGGCCGGCCGGACGGCCGGAGTGCAATATTATTAAGTATCGGCCAAGATACTTATTATACAGAAAATACGATTTTTGAATGATGGTTGCGGTCTGTCTACATATTCTATTGCTTTAATTGAGCGAATTTGAAGTTCACCGATTTAATAGTTTGGTACGTTTTCGGA
>JAIQCH010000216.1:0-13934 GCA_029691765.1 Entomobrya proxima
TATAGTACAATTTCGGTAGTAAATTGTACTGCGGTATTTTGAAGTTGATGTAGGGGCTGAAGAGACAAACTTCATTTTGCACTGCACTATTTATGTTTAATGCTGAATACCGACACTGAAAGTACGCTGTAAACCAGTTTAATACTTCAATTTGAGTTTTCTTCGGTAATTCAAACTTTGGCACGGGAAGAAAACTGAGTAAATTTTTGTCGGGAATGGAGGGTTTAACCTTCACGTTTTCTAACAGCTGAAAGTATTCTTTGACTAGAATATCCGATTCGTATTCTTCCCTTAAGTGCCATACAGAGAGAGTTTTCTCCTCATCATACTCCTCCAACAGTTTAGTTAATTTTGCTGCCAACTCCTCAGCTGTATCGGGAACAGTATTATCGTTGTCAGTAGGTTGTGAAACTAGAGGGGAGTAGCTTGGAGATGGGGACTCATCCATGGCAGTGGCTTCTGCCATTGTTGCAGTTGCTGACGCCATTCCTATTAAACTTTGGAGGACCGTAACGATACTTAGAGCCAAGTAGAACGAACTTTAGAATGATTTTGTAGTACAAAATAGTGAAGACTCTTCCACGATGGCGCAGGGAAAATAAACTTCCACCACCAATACCACAAAACCGATATGCCAAGTCGTTGCTTAAGAAGGTGGAGGAGGGCAAAGTCAAAATCAACTCGCTAGGAATAGTTAAGCAGTCGGAACCTGTGACGGTACAACAACAGGCGACAACTTCAACCAACTCTACATCCTCAACCGCCAAAACTACAACGGCTGCTCAAAATAAAACTACAAACAACAGGAATACCAACAAAAAGGCAGACCAAAGTACCCACCACCGTCACGGAAATAGAAGTGTCAAGGACATTACTAAATCCAGGACCGACCGCAATCCAGGGAAACGGGACAGAACAGCAGCCTTCAATAAAAACCGTAATTTCGACAATGATGAAAAGGCTAATTCATCCTCAAAAAACAATTCTCGAATGAGAAACAACTCAAATTATCAGATTCAATGACAATCAGAAAGTAAGTACTCAGTCAAACCAAAACGAAGATTTGTTAATTTACACAAGCTATTTCCATTTTACGGTAATTTGTCACGTAGACAACAAAAATATTTATATAAACTGTATAAATTGTGGAAATCGTCAGAAAGTGTTGTACATAATATCTCATCAGTTCAAACTTTACCAATTTCAGTAAATCTAGTTTTATTCTTGGGACTCAAGTTCAGTTTTTCAAATAAACCTAATTATAAAGCCATCGCTAATTGCATTGACGAAGGCAAAAGAAAACTAGCCTGGAGAATTTTCTTTGAACTGAGGGGAGAAAACAAGAGTATGGATAGGATTACACAAATAATGTTTAACATAAAAAAAGCAGTTTGTCCATCACAAAAGAAAGCTCCTATTGAATCATATTTGTTTGATGACAAGTTTTCTGTTAATTGTACAAAAGTGTTAAAACGCAGATCTCAACCGCACAACAAAGTGCACACTCTTTTACTACAGGAATTTAGTTCATTTATTGAAACTAATCATATAATTATCAAACCGAGTGATAAAAACGCTGGTATATGTGTAATGAACACCGCTGACTATAGAGAGGAAGTATATCGCCAACTATCTGACGATAATACTTACAGACCATCCGTAAAAGCGGAATATAATATAGCTAGCGAACGTTTTAAAGATCATGCGAATTATTTGTGTAAAGAAATTCTGAAAAATAGAAAAATTCCACAAATCTATCCAGATCATAGCACACCTGCAAAATTTTATATTTTACCAAAAATTCATAAGCCGTACACAGCATTTCCAGTAGGTCGACCGATCTCCAGCACTTTAAAATGCATAAATAGAGGTGTATCTATGATCTTAGATAGCATTTTACAACCATTAAGCTTAATGATTCCAGACCTGATTATCGACTCTCCGCATTTAATTTTAACTTTAAGTCACCTAAAATTAAGCCCATTAAGAAAATACCTGTTAGTAACAGCAGATATTACAGCAATGTATGTGGAGCTACCTATTGCATGCTGCAAAGAAAGTTGCATTCAGTTTTTTAACGAAAACAAGGAAATGACAGATATTCCCTTAAAAGTTAATACCACACAACTCAAAAGGTTATTAGATTTAACACTAGATTACAGCTTCCTCGAATTCAACGATGAATTATTTTTTCAACATAAAGGTATTCAAATGGGAAACTGTGCTAGCGTATCTATAGCTAATATTACTGCAGCAGTGCAATTAAGGAAACAACTGGAGAAATCCGAGATAGTCTATAAAGGTCGATTCATAGATGATATTTTTATGATAGTCGATATCACAGAAATCATTGATACAAAGGCTTGGTTGAAATTAGTGTTTCAACATTCATTTCTAAAATTTTCCTATGAATACGACGAAAATTCAGTAACGTTTTTAGATATGAATATATTCATCGGGAAAAATAATACAATAGGTACGTCAATTTACCAAAAGCCGATGAGCAAACACGAATTTTTACACTATTTTTCAAGTCACCCCAAACACTTATTAAAAGCATTACCGTATTCATGTGGATTGAGAATTATTAGAACATGTTCAGATTATAATACGAGAATGCAAGAACTAAATAAGCTTATGGGGAAATTCAGACGAAGAAGCTATCCAGATTCTTTGTTAAACAACACTTTAACAAAGCTTAGCACACTTGATCGTTCAGTTTTACTCAAACCAAAGTCGCCAATACTAATACAGTATCTAGCTAGGCATTCTCCTACCATACTAAACCACTATAACATAGTTATATCAACGGTAGAAACCAAAAGCCAATCTTTTGTGATTGTGCCTTTCTACAAAAATATCAACAATTTAGGTACGTGTATCAAAGAATACTTTGAGGCTGAACTTGCAAAGTGTAGCAATACAGACATAAAAGAATGCGCTGAAAATATAAAAATTATAGTTGCCTTTACCATTCCAAACTCAACACAGCAAGTTCTAAACCAAATGTGTAAATAACAAAACAGGTATATTTATAAGCAATGTAAACGAGTATATCTCATAATGTTCCATGTATGTACCTATGAAACCGCGTAAAATGCTGCTGACTCCAATACAACAAAATATATTTTTGTCATTCATAAAGAAAAGTCAGCAGCAGCAACAGCAACAATGCTGCCTTACTGAGTACTTTAATATTATGTATAAAACTAATTTTAATCCAACCTACAACTGGGTAAATTTTATAAAATTATAACATTTTATTTTTATTTTTATTTTTATTTTAATTTCTGATAATAATCTATGTACATCCAACTAATATAATATTTTATTATTCATGAATGTATATATTTTTGTGCAGACGCCTGATGATGCTATTTTAAATAAAGAGTGAAACCGGTCGCGGTTTATCCAGTTAAACTAAGGAGTTAAAGAGTCTTCACTATTTTGTACTACAAAATCATTCTAAAGTTCGTTCTACTTGGCTCTAAGTATCGTTACGGTCCTCCAAAGTTTAATAGGAATGGCGTCAGCAACTGCAACAATGGCAGAAGCCACTGCCATGGATGAGTCCCCATCTCCAAGCTACTCCCCTCTAGTTTCACAACCTACTGACAACGATAATACTGTTCCCGATACAGCTGAGGAGTTGGCAGCAAAATTAACTAAACTGTTGGAGGAGTATGATGAGGAGAAAACTCTCTCTGTATGGCACTTAAGGGAAGAATACGAATCGGATATTCTAGTCAAAGAATACTTTCAGCTGTTAGAAAACGTGAAGGTTAAACCCTCCATTCCCGACAAAAATTTACTCAGTTTTCTTCCCGTGCCAAAGTTTGAATTACCGAAGAAAACTCAAATTGAAGTATTAAACTGGTTTACAGCGTACTTTCAGTGTCGGTATTCAGCATTAAACATAAATAGTGCAGTGCAAAATGAAGTTTGTCTCTTCAGCCCCTACATCAACTTCAAAATACCGCAGTACAATTTACTACCGAAATTGTACTATAAGGATACATTTGAGACAAAGACAAGTTTTGTGCAAGCTGTACAAATTAATGCAATAGCTGGCCTAGCGTTTACTACTGAACTAATTTTATTGCGTATCATGTGGGAAATCGTCCAATTTGTAAAACAGCAAACCTCAAGTGAGGAGGAAATACTTCAGTTTATGCAGTTTTTCCTATGCTCATTCTACCAAGCAGCACAAATAAACTTTCACGAGACTTTCAATGTTAAGGAAATTGACTGGACAAAGAAGGAGAGTAAGGTCAAGGACGGGCTTCCACGATGGCGCAGGGAAAATAAACTTCCACCACCAATACCACAAAACCGATATGCCAAGTCGTTGCTTAAGAAGGTGGAGGAGGGCAAAGTCAAAATCAACTCGCTAGGAATAGTTAAGCAGTCGGAACCTGTGACGGTACAACAACAGGCGACAACTTCAACCAACTCTACATCCTCAACCGCCAAAACTACAACGGCTGCTCAAAATAAAACTACAAACAACAGGAATACCAACAAAAAGGCAGACCAAAGTACCCACCACCGTCACGGAAATAGAAGTGTCAAGGACATTACTAAATCCAGGACCGACCGCAATCCAGGGAAACGGGACAGAACAGCAGCCTTCAATAAAAACCGTAATTTCGACAATGATGAAAAGGCTAATTCATCCTCAAAAAACAATTCTCGAATGAGAAACAACTCAAATTATCAGATTCAATGACAATCAGAAAGTAAGTACTCAGTCAAACCAAAACGAAGATTTGTTAATTTACACAAGCTATTTCCATTTTACGGTAATTTGTCACGTAGACAACAAAAATATTTATATAAACTGTATAAATTGTGGAAATCGTCAGAAAGTGTTGTACATAATATCTCATCAGTTCAAACTTTACCAATTTCAGTAAATCTAGTTTTATTCTTGGGACTCAAGTTCAGTTTTTCAAATAAACCTAATTATAAAGCCATCGCTAATTGCATTGACGAAGGCAAAAGAAAACTAGCCTGGAGAATTTTCTTTGAACTGAGGGGAGAAAACAAGAGTATGGATAGGATTACACAAATAATGTTTAACATAAAAAAAGCAGTTTGTCCATCACAAAAGAAAGCTCCTATTGAATCATATTTGTTTGATGACAAGTTTTCTGTTAATTGTACAAAAGTGTTAAAACGCAGATCTCAACCGCACAACAAAGTGCACACTCTTTTACTACAGGAATTTAGTTCATTTATTGAAACTAATCATATAATTATCAAACCGAGTGATAAAAACGCTGGTATATGTGTAATGAACACCGCTGACTATAGAGAGGAAGTATATCGCCAACTATCTGACGATAATACTTACAGACCATCCGTAAAAGCGGAATATAATATAGCTAGCGAACGTTTTAAAGATCATGCGAATTATTTGTGTAAAGAAATTCTGAAAAATAGAAAAATTCCACAAATCTATCCAGATCATAGCACACCTGCAAAATTTTATATTTTACCAAAAATTCATAAGCCGTACACAGCATTTCCAGTAGGTCGACCGATCTCCAGCACTTTAAAATGCATAAATAGAGGTGTATCTATGATCTTAGATAGCATTTTACAACCATTAAGCTTAATGATTCCAGACCTGATTATCGACTCTCCGCATTTAATTTTAACTTTAAGTCACCTAAAATTAAGCCCATTAAGAAAATACCTGTTAGTAACAGCAGATATTACAGCAATGTATGTGGAGCTACCTATTGCATGCTGCAAAGAAAGTTGCATTCAGTTTTTTAACGAAAACAAGGAAATGACAGATATTCCCTTAAAAGTTAATACCACACAACTCAAAAGGTTATTAGATTTAACACTAGATTACAGCTTCCTCGAATTCAACGATGAATTATTTTTTCAACATAAAGGTATTCAAATGGGAAACTGTGCTAGCGTATCTATAGCTAATATTACTGCAGCAGTGCAATTAAGGAAACAACTGGAGAAATCCGAGATAGTCTATAAAGGTCGATTCATAGATGATATTTTTATGATAGTCGATATCACAGAAATCATTGATACAAAGGCTTGGTTGAAATTAGTGTTTCAACATTCATTTCTAAAATTTTCCTATGAATACGACGAAAATTCAGTAACGTTTTTAGATATGAATATATTCATCGGGAAAAATAATACAATAGGTACGTCAATTTACCAAAAGCCGATGAGCAAACACGAATTTTTACACTATTTTTCAAGTCACCCCAAACACTTATTAAAAGCATTACCGTATTCATGTGGATTGAGAATTATTAGAACATGTTCAGATTATAATACGAGAATGCAAGAACTAAATAAGCTTATGGGGAAATTCAGACGAAGAAGCTATCCAGATTCTTTGTTAAACAACACTTTAACAAAGCTTAGCACACTTGATCGTTCAGTTTTACTCAAACCAAAGTCGCCAATACTAATACAGTATCTAGCTAGGCATTCTCCTACCATACTAAACCACTATAACATAGTTATATCAACGGTAGAAACCAAAAGCCAATCTTTTGTGATTGTGCCTTTCTACAAAAATATCAACAATTTAGGTACGTGTATCAAAGAATACTTTGAAGCTGAACTTGCAAAGTGTAGCAATACAGACATAAAAGAATGCGCTGAAAATATAAAAATTATAGTTGCCTTTACCATTCCAAACTCAACACAGCAAGTTCTAAACCAAATGTGTAAATAACAAAACAGGTATATTTATAAGCAATGTAAACGAGTATATCTCATAATGTTCCATGTATGTACCTATGAAACCGCGTAAAATGCTGCTGACTCCAATACAACAAAATATATTTTTGTCATTCATAAAGAAAAGTCAGCAGCAGCAACAGCAACAATGCTGCCTTACTGAGTACTTTAATATTATGTATAAAACTAATTTTAATCCAACCTACAACTGGGTAAATTTTATAAAATTATAACATTTTATTTTTATTTTTATTTTTATTTTAATTTCTGATAATAATCTATGTACATCCAACTAATATAATATTTTATTATTCATGAATGTATATATTTTTGTGCAGACGCCTGATGATGCTATTTTAAATAAAGAGTGAAACCGGTCGCGGTTTATCCAGTTAAACTAAGGAGTTAAAGAGTCTTCACTATTTTGTACTACAAAATCATTCTAAAGTTCGTTCTACTTGGCTCTAAGTATCGTTACGGTCCTCCAAAGTTTAATAGGAATGGCGTCAGCAACTGCAACAATGGCAGAAGCCACTGCCATGGATGAGTCCCCATCTCCAAGCTACTCCCCTCTAGTTTCACAACCTACTGACAACGATAATACTGTTCCCGATACAGCTGAGGAGTTGGCAGCAAAATTAACTAAACTGTTGGAGGAGTATGATGAGGAGAAAACTCTCTCTGTATGGCACTTAAGGGAAGAATACGAATCGGATATTCTAGTCAAAGAATACTTTCAGCTGTTAGAAAACGTGAAGGTTAAACCCTCCATTCCCGACAAAAATTTACTCAGTTTTCTTCCCGTGCCAAAGTTTGAATTACCGAAGAAAACTCAAATTGAAGTATTAAACTGGTTTACAGCGTACTTTCAGTGTCGGTATTCAGCATTAAACATAAATAGTGCAGTGCAAAATCAAGTTTGTCTCTTCAGCCCCTACATCAACTTCAAAATACCGCAGTACAATTTACTACCGAAATTGTACTATAAGGATACATTTGAGACAAAGACAAGTTTTGTGCAAGCTGTACAAATTAATGCAATAGCTGGCCTAGCGTTTACTACTGAACTAATTTTATTGCGTATCATGTGGGAAATCGTCCAATTTGTAAAACAGCAAACCTCAAGTGAGGAGGAAATACTTCAGTTTATGCAGTTTTTCCTATGCTCATTCTACCAAGCAGCACAAATAAACTTTCACGAGACTTTCAATGTTAAGGAAATTGACTGGACAAAGAAGGAGAGTAAGGTCAAGGACGGGCTTCCACGATGGCGCAGGGAAAATAAACTTCCACCACCAATACCACAAAACCGATATGCCAAGTCGTTGCTTAAGAAGGTGGAGGAGGGCAAAGTCAAAATCAACTCGCTAGGAATAGTTAAGCAGTCGGAACCTGTGACGGTACAACAACAGGCGACAACTTCAACCAACTCTACATCCTCAACCGCCAAAACTACAACGGCTGCTCAAAATAAAACTACAAACAACAGGAATACCAACAAAAAGGCAGACCAAAGTACCCACCACCGTCACGGAAATAGAAGTGTCAAGGACATTACTAAATCCAGGACCGACCGCAATCCAGGGAAACGGGACAGAACAGCAGCCTTCAATAAAAACCGTAATTTCGACAATGATGAAAAGGCTAATTCATCCTCAAAAAACAATTCTCGAATGAGAAACAACTCAAATTATCAGATTCAATGACAATCAGAAAGTAAGTACTCAGTCAAACCAAAACGAAGATTTGTTAATTTACACAAGCTATTTCCATTTTACGGTAATTTGTCACGTAGACAACAAAAATATTTATATAAACTGTATAAATTGTGGAAATCGTCAGAAAGTGTTGTACATAATATCTCATCAGTTCAAACTTTACCAATTTCAGTAAATCTAGTTTTATTCTTGGGACTCAAGTTCAGTTTTTCAAATAAACCTAATTATAAAGCCATCGCTAATTGCATTGACGAAGGCAAAAGAAAACTAGCCTGGAGAATTTTCTTTGAACTGAGGGGAGAAAACAAGAGTATGGATAGGATTACACAAATAATGTTTAACATAAAAAAAGCAGTTTGTCCATCACAAAAGAAAGCTCCTATTGAATCATATTTGTTTGATGACAAGTTTTCTGTTAATTGTACAAAAGTGTTAAAACGCAGATCTCAACCGCACAACAAAGTGCACACTCTTTTACTACAGGAATTTAGTTCATTTATTGAAACTAATCATATAATTATCAAACCGAGTGATAAAAACGCTGGTATATGTGTAATGAACACCGCTGACTATAGAGAGGAAGTATATCGCCAACTATCTGACGATAATACTTACAGACCATCCGTAAAAGCGGAATATAATATAGCTAGCGAACGTTTTAAAGATCATGCGAATTATTTGTGTAAAGAAATTCTGAAAAATAGAAAAATTCCACAAATCTATCCAGATCATAGCACACCTGCAAAATTTTATATTTTACCAAAAATTCATAAGCCGTACACAGCATTTCCAGTAGGTCGACCGATCTCCAGCACTTTAAAATGCATAAATAGAGGTGTATCTATGATCTTAGATAGCATTTTACAACCATTAAGCTTAATGATTCCAGACCTGATTATCGACTCTCCGCATTTAATTTTAACTTTAAGTCACCTAAAATTAAGCCCATTAAGAAAATACCTGTTAGTAACAGCAGATATTACAGCAATGTATGTGGAGCTACCTATTGCATGCTGCAAAGAAAGTTGCATTCAGTTTTTTAACGAAAACAAGGAAATGACAGATATTCCCTTAAAAGTTAATACCACACAACTCAAAAGGTTATTAGATTTAACACTAGATTACAGCTTCCTCGAATTCAACGATGAATTATTTTTTCAACATAAAGGTATTCAAATGGGAAACTGTGCTAGCGTATCTATAGCTAATATTACTGCAGCAGTGCAATTAAGGAAACAACTGGAGAAATCCGAGATAGTCTATAAAGGTCGATTCATAGATGATATTTTTATGATAGTCGATATCACAGAAATCATTGATACAAAGGCTTGGTTGAAATTAGTGTTTCAACATTCATTTCTAAAATTTTCCTATGAATACGACGAAAATTCAGTAACGTTTTTAGATATGAATATATTCATCGGGAAAAATAATACAATAGGTACGTCAATTTACCAAAAGCCGATGAGCAAACACGAATTTTTACACTATTTTTCAAGTCACCCCAAACACTTATTAAAAGCATTACCGTATTCATGTGGATTGAGAATTATTAGAACATGTTCAGATTATAATACGAGAATGCAAGAACTAAATAAGCTTATGGGGAAATTCAGACGAAGAAGCTATCCAGATTCTTTGTTAAACAACACTTTAACAAAGCTTAGCACACTTGATCGTTCAGTTTTACTCAAACCAAAGTCGCCAATACTAATACAGTATCTAGCTAGGCATTCTCCTACCATACTAAACCACTATAACATAGTTATATCAACGGTAGAAACCAAAAGCCAATCTTTTGTGATTGTGCCTTTCTACAAAAATATCAACAATTTAGGTACGTGTATCAAAGAATACTTTGAAGCTGAACTTGCAAAGTGTAGCAATACAGACATAAAAGAATGCGCTGAAAATATAAAAATTATAGTTGCCTTTACCATTCCAAACTCAACACAGCAAGTTCTAAACCAAATGTGTAAATAACAAAACAGGTATATTTATAAGCAATGTAAACGAGTATATCTCATAATGTTCCATGTATGTACCTATGAAACCGCGTAAAATGCTGCTGACTCCAATACAACAAAATATATTTTTGTCATTCATAAAGAAAAGTCAGCAGCAGCAACAGCAACAATGCTGCCTTACTGAGTACTTTAATATTATGTATAAAACTAATTTTAATCCAACCTACAACTGGGTAAATTTTATAAAATTATAACATTTTATTTTTATTTTTATTTTTATTTTAATTTCTGATAATAATCTATGTACATCCAACTAATATAATATTTTATTATTCATGAATGTATATATTTTTGTGCAGACGCCTGATGATGCTATTTTAAATAAAGAGTGAAACCGGTCGCGGTTTATCCAGTTAAACTAAGGAGTTAAAGAGTCTTCACTATTTTGTACTACAAAATCATTCTAAAACTTAAGCTGGGTAACCCGTTTTTGCCCGGAGTTTAACGCAGAGAAATTACAGAGCGTTTTGGCACAAAAGTGATAAGAGTTTGTTGGCACAATACATGCATATACGAGCTTATAATATCTATCTATGAATACTTGAACAAGTAAGCATTGGTGTTCTATGGCTCATATGAGAAGTTTTTATCAGATTAAAATATTGAGTACGTTGTGCTCATTTGGATTCTACGTAACAGTTGTTACGCAAAACATTTTCAACTCAAGCGTAAGTAATAAGCAATATGAATTAAAATATAGTCCTACTAATTGAAAAAACGAACACTGGTGTCGTAAACCGTATGCAAAAAAGTTCATTCTGGAGTAAGTTAGAGTAGCACGTCTGGAATTTCTCATAGCAAATTTGTGAAACGGACAAAACATGCTGAACTTTTATTTCTTTTCGGTTGTGGTGAAAACATATTTTGGTGCCTTTTGTTTCCCACAAAAATATCAAAATTGGAAGTGCTTGGATACCCTATATGATATTATTCAAGATGTAAAATTTAAAAATAAAAAGATGATCCAAAATAACTGCATTGATTTCTGACAAGATTAGTATTATATGGTTCACGTAAATATTTATTGTGTGGTTTAGGTGTATCTAATAAATTAAATTTGACTTTATACGCTTTATGATTCCGTTTTTATTTTTACTGGCAAGCTTTAATGTGCTGCACATTAAATAGAAGAACATTTGCATTCTTGTACACTCACATTCACAAAGTGTCCAATTCTATGTCGCAAAGCTAGGCTTTCCAACGCTATTTCTTCCATAAAATGGTTGCAAAAAGCAAAGGAAACTTACGGTATCACTGTTTCTGTGAAGATCAATTACAATTTGATCAATTGCAACCGAAAAACCCGCCCACCAAAGGCTGTAGGAAAAAATACGTCACCTAGAAACCGGAGCCGGAGAAAGCGTACATCGGACCTCCTCTGGAAAATCAATTTGTGGCACCTCCAAAACGAACCCTGTAACCAAAATGATATGACTAAATAATGCACTGTGTCCCACCGTAAGATAAAGTAAGTTATTTGGAAAGATTTCGATAATTTAATGTTCAAAAACGCCAATTGACTATCATTTTTACAACTTTTCGTCATTGTTTCTGACTAGATTGGCCACAAGCTTTGTCAAAAAGGTACAAGAAAAATGCGGAAAACACTTTAAATCAAAGAAAACACTCCAGCAAATATATGGAAACCGATCCAATGGACATTGGTAGCTTCAACTACTTTGAACAGCAATTTATTTATAAAGAAAAGTTGCTTTGGTACGTCAATTTGGAAACATTAAAACGGGTATGAGAGAAAGCGAGCCCAGAAACTGCACAAAATTTAATGAAATCGTACAAGTACCCATATCTCCGAGTAATTTTAAACTCCGGAGAACACTTTTTAAAAAATGTCATGATCTATCCACGCAGAATGTAAAACTTATAGTGTGCACAAAATCGGCAAACTAGAAAAAATAACGCTCTGTATGTATTCTGTTTAAAAGCATATTATAAATACCTGGTAAACTTACACGTTGTTAATATTTATTATTCCGATTTTGCATGGTTAAATGTGAATAGATTCGTATTTTTCGTTGAACGCATGTTAAGACAAAGTATTATCCTGCGGCCTTTAAATTCCAACGAGTTTCTTACTCATAACAAATAGTTTGTCTTAGAAAAAAACGAGTGTAATATTCAAACATTTAAACCCTATATCCAAAGGTTATTTACTAGTTAAAAATCCAAAATAGAAACTTTTCCATTGTGTAAAATTTGTGGTTGGTATTACTCAATACTTTTAGTGTTTACTAGTATTGTAAGGGTTTGTGTGTTTTACCTCGTAAAGACCAAGTACGCAGGGAATTTAACGTACTATCTGATTATGACAGAGTATAAACTATCGGAACTGATATTGGTTGGGTAAATTATAACGTATTGAGAAAGCTCATCAAAGTACAATTAGCGAATTCCGCATATAGCATTATACAATTATACTTATACTTATGTGTTATTTTTCATCATACTAATATTAGAGGAGAGAGTCCATATAATTTTTACTCAGCAACATTTATAAGCTTAAACCTTTTACCTTATAACATATCAATCACATAAATATTCTTTGAACGTATATGTGTTACTGGCAAAAGCTGTATGTATTAGGCGGAATAAAAATGTATTTGGTTCGGACTTTTGAGCGTCAACTGAAACCCACTAGTTTGCTATGCCTAATTATATTACATACAATGCTAAAATGTCGTTCTAAGTGAGATTAGTTGACAACCAATTTGTATTCCTCTGTACGACGAAAGGAATTTCTTATCCTTTTCCAGAAGCATGGACGTCATCCAACAAACATCTTGTGTTTCTGCAGTTCAACAGTGGCCGTTACACTAAAAAAACCCTAATGACAGCATTGACGCAAATCGACAATATTTGATCGATGACAACTAAGCTAAAAAATGAAATATTTGATGCACAAGCGATTAATAACAGACCGACGACGAGATTATCAGTTTGTTGGTAAGGCTTGTACCATAATTCCTCGGACAAACCTTAAGCTTGTTCTTTTGCTAACAAAATTAAAGTTTTGTGATTCAACCTAGGCATCATGAGAAAGCTCAAACACTGTACTATCTTATAAAAATTGTTTGAAACCGTTGCAGCATATCGTATTTTATACCGCATGCTAAGACTTTCTGCAACTCAAGTTGTCATATTTCAGAATTGAATTTTTAGAAAAAATGCGTACGTTTCAAACACTGTGAAAGTTTTTTGGTTGCACCTGGGCAATTATTGCAATGCTTGTTTTGAAGCCTGTTTATTGGGCTTCAAAACAAGTGCTTATGTATTAAATTACAACCGTATATGCAAAAATGCCGCCTACGTGTTTACAAAACATCACGATAATTAGGCCAAAATAACATCGTAAAAAACCTAGCGAAAAATTTGTATAAACAAATGGATTTAACAAATGAGCAATACACGATCTTAAAGAGCAGAAAACGTTCTTCCAAACGTG